>PVJX010042052.1:0-14362 GCA_004027295.1 Dolichotis patagonum
GCGGGGAGACCTCATGCCGGTGGATCTGCAAAGGCCAGCTGGGAGCCCAGGCCTGCGTTGCATCCCCTTGGTGAGCCGAGGGGCCGCTCTGGGAGGGACAGTGCTCCGAGGAGGGCACAGAGCCTCACGGCTCCTCTGCTCAGCCTGGAGGCCACCAGCCTCCTGGAGCAGCTGCGATGCCAGGTACGGTAATGAAGAGCAGGTAAAATGCAGTGTCCAGTTCTTCGGCCTCACCAGCCACACAGCAAATATCACGGGCTGCTAAGGGCTCGTGGCCCCTCACGGGATTCCTGCTTCTCCTTTCTACCAGGCTGGTGGTAAATGGAAAGACAAAGATTTGATAGTGATGCTGAGCTCCAGGACCAGTCGGTGACAAGTAGGAAAGAAGAGATCAACGTTTCCAGCAGAATCGTGGGCAATGGACACACTGTCCACTGGGAGGAAGGTCAGGAGATGAAATAAAGAGGCAACAGGAAGTCCAAGGAGAGCGCGCTTGGGGAAGGCAGGGAGGCCATTGCCCTCGGGGACCTCCCACGGCCTCGGCCCTGCTCGTAGAGCTAACCCTGAGGCACCTGTCCATCCAACCAGCTCATCTGAAGCAGAGCAGCACTATGAAGAAATCACTGGGAGTATCATCTTAGCAGAGCACCCATTTAGTCATTGATTAGGGGACTGGAGAGGGTTAGGGTAAGAGAGGCGAGTATCAGCTCGGATCGGCGCAGATGTGCTGGGGTGTGGGTGGATTATTAGAGGATACCGAGCTGGAGGGTATGGTCTCTGTGATAAGCCAAATCTCATCCCCAAATCCCCTGCCCACCAGATTTCCCGTCTGCCTCCCCCCAATCTCTGAGCCTCCATCCAGCCCTCCTTCTGGGATTTCTAAGCTGCCAGATAGGGGCAAACTCCTCAGCTGCTCACAAAGGGACAGATAACACCAGGGACAGACTACTCCTGCAGACACTTGCCCCCTCATTTAGAGTTGATGTTACTTCTGAGTTGCTTTTCCTAGAATGCATTTCTCAACTTCATATCACTCATCAGAAGAGCAGCCCCTGTGTGACAAGTTTCCAGGCAGCACCATTTAACGGCACCGCTGCAGAATGACGTTGTAGGTTATGTAGCAGATGCACCCGCTGGAGGAGCAGTGATGCCGGCAAAGCCACCCTGCTGCCAGCTGGCTGGCCCTGTCCCAAGGGCAGGTCCCACAGCCGCAGCTGGAGACCTGCGCATCCTCTGTGGTTTCCTCGCAGGTGGGAGACAAAAGCAAACTTGCTCCTCATGACCCTTTGCCTTGTGAAACGAGCCACTTTGGGAGGTTTCTTTCACTCTGCAATGCATTGTTTTTGGAGTTGGTGCATATGGAGAAAAAGATTTGCTCAAAATAAGGGTACGGCCATAGGCAACCTCCTTAAATTTCCAGTCAGTGTTTATTAATAATTCCTTTTAAATCCACTAACTGCTGCACAAGAGGGATTATTTCTCTCCCCTCCCCCACCCTTCCTAAAGAGATGAGGAAACTGAAAATTAGAGGGAAGAAGACAGAACTTGCTGAGCTTGGCTGAAGGGCAGGATGTATCATTTCCACATTTCACTGTTGCCCCAACTTCTCTGGCTGCAAATGGGTGAAAATCTCCAGAACAGCTGGTCAGTTTCTGACCAGTAATGGAACATGTTTTCCCTACAACTGGGATCTTAAAACAGAAAGATGTAAAAACTGCAAGTGCAGGCAACCAGTGGTCAAGGGACAGCAATGCGTAGATGAAATTGAAGTTTGCTCCCCAAAATGCCCATGGGTCCTAGGCTGGCCTCTATTAACAGTTAAGATTCTTTATTTAGATTATTGCGGCAGCAGACTCTTGCTCAGAGTTTACCTGTTGCATCCCTCGTGCACCCCTCTGGGCGCTGAGCTGGGTGCTGAGGGGTCAGGAGGGAGCAAAACAGGAGCAAACGTGTCCTCAGGGAGATCGCAGTCTGGTGCTCAAAGCGGGTGTTATTCTGATTGATTGCAAATAAAAGAAGTGTTACCCTTGAGTCTGGCCCTCCTTCGAGTTTTGCTGGTGGGGCTCCAGGCTGGCTCGTGGAGTCCGCACCTCTGCACTGACAGATGTACGGAGGCGGGAGGAGGACTTTTGGGAGCAGCTTCTGCCACAGTACCACGATCTGCAAACTGAGGATGTTTGAGAACCACTGACCCATAGCAGGGTTCTGTGAGCACTGCGTTCGAGAACATTCCAATTTCCTGTTCCTCTCTTGCTCAGAGTTCGTACCTCTGCTTGCAGAGAATGCCAAGGGCAAGGTCAGAAAGCAGTTAGCTTCTAACCCAGCGAAGTACAGACATAAACGCGAAGTTAGGTTTTTTCAAATCTAGCATCATTTTAAAATTTTCTAGCCAGAAATGTCAGCCCCCTTTTGAGAGAAATGACCTGTCCCTGAAGGCTTCTCTTGTGAGGGTGGTGAACTGGATGTCTTAACCAGGTTCTCAAGTCTTCGTGCTAAAAGGGCCCTGTGCATTTTCCAGTGCAGGGAGGCCCTCAGTGTCTATTTTAAAGGGGCCAATTCCATGCTTCCTGCTTGAGTACAGGGCAGGACCGACGCCCACTATAAATTTATATTCCCTTTTTATGCATCGATAATAGTATCCTGATGTTGGGTTCATGTCCCGATCTTCTTATGGACTGAATTCATCATTTTGAAAAAAAAAGATTAAAGTCTTTTTAATAAAAGGAAGGTATTTAACTGTGAAAACCAGCATCTCTCATTGGGTTGCAGAAAAAGTACAATTTGCTCCCAATGCTGTGGACTCCAGACTGTCACCTCCTTGCAGAAGGGCAAAGCAAAGGGGACAGAGCTTGAAGCTGGAAAAGAAAAAAAAAACCCAACTTTTGTTAATGTACAGGCATTCAGCTCCCCGTTCATTAACACACATATTGCTAAGGCTTGGCACTGAAGCGGACATTTTTCTTGAGTAGGGTCGAAAAACTAATTATTCGCCATATGGTGGTTGGCTCAGCAACAATTACTGAAGCTGGGGAAGCAAAGGGAAGTTGGCTGAGCCATTTCTTTGGGCAGTTTGCTCAGTTCTGACTCTCTTGACATATGCCATTCATGTGGCCTCTGGAGAACAGATGGGCCGGGCTGGGAACGCAGGGGAAACCGCGGCTGGGCCCTGGTGGCAGCCCTGTCTCTTTATCCTCCAGAATGACTTGGAGTCACATGGCATGTGAAAATCACAAGTAGGGGATTGTACTTGGAGGATTTCCCTGCCTTCCTTTATAAAGCCACAGCGTAATTTTGACCGCCTTTTCGTATTTTGTTTATTAAAGGGATCAGGGGTTTAGATGAAAGAGATTCCTTGGTGTGGTAAGGTCTGGTCCATGCCAATGACACTTGTGCATTGTTAGCAGGCAAAATGCAGGCAGTTTGATAAGGGATAAGAAAACAGAGGAGTTTTTAAATTAAAATTTAAATTATGCCTTATTTGTTCTCTTCCTGTTGGTAAATCTCACATAGGCAAGGTAAGATAAGAGCCGGTTTAGAGTCAGGATTCTCAGACCTCACATGAGTTTGTGAGAGGTTCTTTTCCTTTTATTTCTTCTCCTCCAAAAAGTCTAAAGCAGTGACACTTAGAGCAGTAGGAAAGGGTGCTTCCTAGTACAACTGGGTGCATTTTGGATTTTATGCATTGCTCTTCAAAAGGATCAAAAGAAAGGAGGTGAAAGTTGCCAATTGGAGATTAACTGGGCATTTATATGCATAAAAATATCTTTCAGCTAAACTGTGCACAGTCGGCATCTTCAGTTTTAATTAAGAAGCAGCTCTGGGAGGTGGGGGCGCCGCGGTGGCAGCCCCAGGCAGGTGCCAATGAACGCTGGTCCACCTTGGAAATCTGGCCACGTGGTCGGGGTTCTCACTCCGGAGTCCATGGACAGGAGGTTTCCAGATCTGAAATCACACAGCTGGAAGCGCTATTTTGTTCCTTTGTGCGTTTCAAAATTCTGTGGCTGGAAATTTGGTCTCAGGTTGAGATAATATTGCAAGAGGCCCCTGGAAATTTTTCAGCTTATCTCAGTTGTGAAGATCTGAGGCTTCAGAGCAGAAGTATCCTTTCCTGACTATCGCTAAGACAGGGAACGGGGGTTTATGCCTCTTGACTTTTTCCCTGTCTCTGAAACTCAGTTTTGACTTCAGGGAGGGCTGCGTCGTTCACTTGTTTTGAAAAGGAAGCTGTTTTGGTTTTTTTAAAAGAGTTTTCTAGTGAATTGTTGTGTGAACTAAAGCCAGGTAAAATTTTCTGACATAATAATAGCACCGACTGGAATTTATCGAACGCTTTCTGTGCAGTAAGCACTGCAGGAACACTTTCCTTATATGAGCCCACGTCACTGTCACAAATCCACACGAGGGCACAGTGAGGCTCAGAGAGGGTGACGGTTGTATCTGAGATCACAAAGCCGGTGAGTGATTGGAGAAGCAAGTCAAACTCACGTCTGTCTGACCACAAACCCCACTGTCTTAATCACTCTGTTCTATTGTCTCACGGCTGTGGGGCAAATGTGGTGAGACTGGGAGGGCGGCTGGCGTCCGAGAACCCCCTCAGATTCGGAGTGGGCAGACACCCACTGCTTCCAGCGTCGCTCTGCGCGGATTTCTTCACGGCCCAGTGAGACGTGCGTCACCAGCACGGCACACGCTCTCTCCTCACTCGGTGGAATCCCTGCGTTCCAAGGCAGTCTGGATCCTGGAGTGGCTTCCTGGAGGTGTGCGTGGTCCGCAGGACAGGGAGGCCGCTGGCTCAGAGCTCCAGGCTCAGCAAACGCTGGAAATCACTTCTATCTTAACGGACATCGGGAACCTCTTTTCCGATCAGGCCACATTTACAGGTACCAGCAGTTGGGGCTTTCACGTGACTTCTTTGGGGATGGACACAGTTGAAGTCACAACAGCCTGACAGGTGACAGGCCTTTCTGAGGACACAGGGGCAGGCGGGCCAAGTACAAGCCACCTCTGAGGGACCTCTGTGGAGGGAGGACCAGCACGCACATAAAGATTTTCAGGTGCGGATGGGTGTTATTTACAAAGCCCAATAGGGTTGCAACATAAAGACTCAGGGGGCTTCAGGGACAGGCGCAGTTTGTCAAGGGTTTAAAAAAATTTCTTCATCCATGTTTGTGATACACTGCGATTCCACGTGCTGCGGGGAGGTGGTGCATGTATCCAGTGTATCTTAATTCTTATTACATCCCTTCTCCTCTCTTCTGTCCCCGCCCCATCTCTTGAACCCTTCTCATTTGCAAACGGTCTATTTCTCTGTTTTCTATTACTTATCTTTTATTTAGTTATTTAATTTAGTTATACTTTGGGCTTCTCCTATAAGAGAAACCATGTGATCTATAAGCTTGTGTGTCTGATTTATTTCACTTAACATTAGGTCTAAAGGCTCCTCTGTTTTCTTACTAATGACTCAGATTCATCCTTTTTATGGTAGAGCAGTATTCCACCGTATAGAACCACCAGATTTCTTTATCTGCTTGTCTGTTGCTGGAAAGTTTCCTGCTTCCAAGCTTTAGCTATTGTGATTTGTGGTCTATAAACTTGGATTGCATGGATCACTGCAAAAACACGCCTTTAACTTTCCACAGGGATTCTACCTAGTGGGGAATCCCTGTGGAAATTTCCTAAGTGGCTAAGTGAGCCACCTCCTTGTCTGTTCTCAAGTTCCCAATTCAAACCGCCCTGCACTCCACTGTGTAAGGCATTAGTCCCAGGCATTAGTCCTTACGGCACTTGTGTGAATCAGTTAATGTAATGTATGAGCCAGGCAGGTTGCCACTTACTTTATATAGGGAAAATGTGTTTGTTAATTACTCATAGTAAAATATTTCTATTTATAAAGATATTAGTTCAGTAAAATGTCAAGAGTTCACAGCAATAGTTGGAATTAGAATCACAGAATTGTTGATCTTGAATGCTTTCTTAAAGCGGTGGCTGCTATTAAGCCAATGATGAAAACTTAATAACTTACTCTCTAGGAAAAGTTGCTTCTTGTTTCTGTAGAACTGTCCTTTTAAAGATTTGCATTTACATTACAACTAAAATTTCTGAGAAGTGTGTGTTCATCTCAGATGCCATTTTTGGATTGGGTCTTTGAACTTGGATGATCAGATTTTTTCACTGTATGTTCTAGAAAAAAGTCTTTTGTCCGAGGGACCATTGGCTATTTTTTTCCCACTCTACGGGGTTTCTTTTCACTCTGTTGGTGATTTCTTTTGCTGTGCAAAACCTTTTTAATGGGATGAGATCCCAGTTGTTGATTCTTCGAAGTATTTCTCGTGCAGTCTGGATTTTGCTCATGAACTCTCAATCTACACCTATGTCTTCAAGATTTCTTCTTACTTTCTCTTTCAGTAGATTTAGTGTTTCTGTTTTAATATTTAAATGCTTGATCCATTCGACTTTAGTTTAGTGCATGATGACAGACATGGGTCTAGTTTTAGTCTGCAGCATGTAGACAGCCAGTTTCTCTGGCACCATTTATTAAAGAAGCTATCCTTCTGCCAGTGAACTTGTTTGGCCCCTTTGTCAAAGATGAGCTGGCTGAATGTGTTTGTAGTTGTGTCTGCATCTTCTAATCTGTTCTGCTGGTCCCCAGGTCTGTTTTGTGTGTGTGTGTGTGTGTGTGTGTGTGTGTGTGTGTACCATGCTGATTTTATCACAGTAGCTTTGAGTATAATTTCAAGTCAGGGATTGCAATGCCTCTTGCCTTGCCTTTGTTGCCCAGGGTTGCCTTTGCTATTCTAGATCTCTTCTGGCTCCAGATGAATTTTAGGAATGTTTTCTTTAGATCTGTGACATATGCTAATGATATTTTGATCAGGATTGCATTAAATCTGTGTAACAATTTTGGGAATATGGCCATTTTTACTATGTTGTTTCTTCCTATCCATAAGCAAGGGATATCTTTACATTTTCTGATATTCTTTTCAATCTCCTTTTTCAGAGTATAAAATTGCTAGATTGATTTCCAACTATTTCATTTTTTGGAGGCTATCGTGAAAGATTTCCCAATTTTTCTCTCAGTGAGTTTCTGGTTTGTGTACAGGAATGCTATTGATTTTTAAGTGTTGACTTTGTATCCAGCTATGCTACTGAATTTGGTTATTAACTCTAGGAGTCTTTTATGGAGTTTTTAGGGTCTTCTATGTATCATGTCATCTGTGAATAATGATAGTTTAACTTCTTCTTTTCCTATCCTTATTCCTTTTATTTCTCTCTCTTGTTTAATTGCTCTGGCTAATGTTTCCAGAAATATATTGACTAGGAGTGGTGATGGATATCCTTGTTTCATTCCTGATTTTAGAATGAAAGTTTTCAGTTTTTGTCCATTTAGTATGATGTTGGCTGTTGATTTGTCAGAGATGATTTGTATCAGATTGAGGTAAAGACCCTTGATTCTGATGGTCTGTTGGGTTTTTATCATGAATGAGTGCTGGACTTTATCAAAAGCTTTTTCTGCATCTATTGATGATTGTATGATTTTTGTCTTTGGCTCTATTGATATAATGTATTACATTTATTGATTTGTATATACTGAACCATCCTTGCATTCCTGGGATGAATTTCATTTGGTCATGGTATATAATCTTGATGATTTGCTGAATTCTGTTTGTTAATATCTTATTAAGGATTTTTGCATCAGGATTCATTGGGGAGATTAGCCTGTACTTTTCTTTTTTTGGTTGCATTCTTTTCTGCTTTTAGAATCAGAGTAATGCTTGCTTCCAGGAATGATCTTGAAAGCACTGCTTCCCTTTCAATTTCTTTTTAGAGTTTCAGCATTAGTGACATTAGTTCTTCTCTAAATTTCTTGTAGAATTCAACAGTGAATCTGTCAGGGCTGGGCTTTCTTTGTTGGTAAATTTTTAATTACATTTTCAATGTCATTGGCTGGTATTGGTTTATTTAGAATTTTTATATCTTCTTGATTTAGTTTTGGCAATTCAGTTGTGTCTACAAATCTGTCCATTTCTTCCATGTTTTCTGTCTTAGTAGAATATAGGTTCTCATAGTAGATGTTGATGAATTACTGATCTAAAATGTACAGTAGATGTGGTGAAATGGGAAGAAATTGTTCAAATGGAAAGAGGAACTAAGGTGGGGGAAAGGGAAAGGATAGTAGGGAAAAGGGAACAATTGCAAGTCAGTTACACTATTAGTGTCCCTTAGTTCATTAAAAAGAAAGGTTTGTGGTAATGTCAGTTAGAGAAATTTTTATGCCCATACCTTGTACCCTGCGAAACTACTTTAAAGATAACATATAGTGTGTTAACTATAGTCATTCTCCTATTATTTTGTTATGGAATTTTGTTTAACTTTTTTTCCATAATATAAAAACAAATTAAATAAATAAATACAATTGGAATTTCTTTGGGAAAATTTGCTGTTACCTAAAAAGTAAATTATTTAAGTTAAATATATGATCTTGGAAGAAGTTGGAGGAAGCCGTGCAGTCCTTGTCTGTCCCTCTCTGCTTCCCGGACTTGCTTCAAAAACAGCTTCAGTTCTGTTGTGAGTGGAATACAATAATTTTAAGTGTTAAACAAACCAGTTATGTACAGTCAGAGTCCGCCCTTTTCCTGTAGTTTTAATAAGTGAGCAGTCCATGGTGTGAACTGATTGAGTGTTTTTCGCATTCAGTCTGAGGTGGTGCAGAAGAAATAAAAAGAGACAAAGAGTAGAAGGCCTTTAATGCGGACACAGGAGAGCTGCAAAGGAGTTCAGCGGGGGGGGGGTCTCAATGAGAACAAAGAAGTGAAGCTACCTTTATCAGGTCTGGCTAGGGGAGGAGTTCACGAGTGGACAAAATGACAGCAACAGCTGATTCGGAGCAGCATCTGTGTGTGCAAAATAGGAAGCAAAAAGATTTACTGGGGCTGGGGGTGGAGGCTTGGATGGTTGTGGAGTCTTGGGATTGGAGAGGGCTCGGCACATGCACAGAAAGATTTATCTCTGGAATGAGAAGGAGAACGTAGAAGTTACTCCTGGAGAGATAAATTGTTTCTCTGGGTCTGGTACCAAGTTGGGCAGATGTTATCTTATAGACAGCTGAGCCCCAGGCTGGCAAAATATCATGAACCTGGCATATTTCACTTTTCCATTCTCTTCTCTTCTCTCACTCCCCCTGTCTTTACACTACTTTCATTCTCAAACCCTCAAATTTCTGATTTTATGCAGTTCATAGATGTCCCTCCTCTCAGTTTCTTAATTGAGATGACCTCAGTCTGTGCTTTGTTCTTATAACAAAGTACTCGAGACTATGTACTTTATAAAGAAGACTTTATTTACCTCATGATCCAGGAAGCCCAGAGGCTTGGTGCTGACATTGGAGGAAGAACTCCTATTATACCATACTGTGGTGGAGAGGGTCCACAGCAGCACAGAGCAGGTGTGCTAGCATGGGGCTCTCTCTCTCTGCTTCTTCTTAGAAAGCTTCAAAGCCATTGCAGATGCCTACCTTCCTGACCTCAGCTAGTCCTAATAAAAACACAAGGCCCCACCTCCAAATGCAGCTAGCACATGAATTTGGAGATTAGAGCTTGCAACACATGAACTTTCGGGGGTCACATTCAAACCACACAGGGATCCTCCCACATTTCCAGAGCCCTCTCAAGTGCTTCCTCTTCTGTCCACTGCATGGAACCAATTCTTCCTTTTTCTAGCTCCTTACTGGAATTCCTGCCTCAGGTCTACACTATTACCCTGGGGGCAAGGACTGTAGACACTGTTCTCACCTACTTACTGCTGTGAGTTTAGCTGGGCCCTCCACCCACACACTGACGCAGCCCTGCTCACCTCCCAGCTGCCCGTCCTGAGACTCGTGAGCCCCTCCCTACCGTGGTCCTTGGTCCTCCCATGTCCCTCGCAGCTGCAGTCTTTTGTGGTCATGTGAGGGAACTGGCCGTGCAGTCCTCTCTGTCCCTCTCTGCTTCCCGGACTTGCTTTACCTCACCTTCACACACCTGCAGGAGTTGCTGTCTTGGATCTGAGTTGCTGTGGGTGGGCCTGGAGACGATGGGATGAAGTGGAATCAGTCAGAAGCAGAAAGCGCAGTACGGCATGCTTCTCACATTTGAGAAACCCAAAATATAAGTAAATTGAGGGATGGAATAAAGAAGAGACTGTAGGAAACAAGGACTTTTTGGAAATGGGGAAGGAGGTCAGGGGAAAGAGGGGTGGGGCAGGGAAGGGGATGGAAAATGATGGCGATTTTATATATATATATATATATATATCCATCATATATATAATCTCCATCATATATATATTCTCCATCATATATATATAAAATCTCCATCATATATATATAATGTCCATCATATATATAATCTCCATCATATATATATATATAAAATCTCCATCATATATATAATCTCCATCATATATATAATCTCTGTCATATATATAATCTCCATAGTATATAATCTCCAAAGTGAACGTAATTTGTGCATCACAAACACCAATTAAAAAATGAAATTTTATGAAATCAAACAGTAATAAACTTAGAGCATTCTGCTTGTAATATTTTTAAATTAATTAAGAGTCTCCCTCCCTCCCAAGAGTCGCTGCCTTTCCATCACTCTGTAACCTGAAGAGGAGCAGTCTGACGTCCTTGTCACACAGCTGTCACTCAAACTCCTACTCAAGAGCAAAGAAACAAATACATAACTCTTTGAACTTTAAGGAGCTTCCCATCACAGAGTGCTGTGGGTTTTATGCAGGGAATTGGCTTGGCCAGTAGTGTGAGTGATGAAATCATTCTGAGTTTAAAAACAATTTTGGCCACCTTCGAGACTCCCCTAAGATAATGATGTTACTGATTGACAATGGGCTTAATTCCATTCTCTTTGTCAGGTATTTTCTATGCCATAGAACTTGTTTGAAACTGTGGGTTGGACATATAAGTCATATTTTCCTTGTAGTGTTTGTTCAGCTCAGATCTAGTTCTCTGACATACCTGGTTTGCCATGAAAAGCTTTTTACAAAAGAAAAAAAAAACCAGAAACAGAAAGAAAATGTGACTACATAGATATTAAAATGATGTTTCTGTTTTGGTTTTTGCTTCCAAAACAGGCACCTTGCATGTTTATTGTATTCTCTGCTCGGTTCTGCAGAGGTTCAGGTTTGCAACTACTCGTCCACAAGTTGGGGCAAGCTGTGTGAACATGAGGCAGTATGTGAGCCCAAGAGCAGTGCTCCATTGTTTACAAGGAACTTTCTTCCACGTTGGCTTTTGAATCTCGCGTCAAATTCCTGAAGTAGGGGGAATAAGTGGCCTCGTTGACAGGTGACCCCTGTAAAGCTCAGAGAAGTTCCCGTCTACCTGCTGCGGATAAGCTTGTGTTCGTCCCAGGTCTTCTGTTTCCACATTTAAGTGCACTTTTACAGCAATAAAACGAGACGGTAAGCAATGCTTGCTGGCTTCAATTGTGGGAGGATTATACTTTACCTTGTTGACATCAGGCTTGGCCATGTGACAAGCTTTGGCTAGTGAAGTCTGAACAGAAGTGTGTCACTTCTGAGTAGCATCTGTGAGAGCTTCATACTTCTGCCCTACGCTACGCGACCAACAATGTCCCACACAGGGGCTGCACCTTCACTGTGGGGTCCAGAATGAATGTAGCAGAGCTGGAGCCAGCGTGCTGGCGAACACAAACGGGGAATGAATTATCCTGTGTGTCAGCGACCCACCGAGGTCTTGGAATCGCATGCCATAGCAGCATAGCCAGCCTTGGTGGATTGATAAATATCATTTGAAATTGAATGCTACATAATATCCCAACAGCAGTAAGGTTAGAAGATCGTTACTTGGAGATTTATGAGACTTACATGAACTGGAGTAATTTGGCACAGACTTAAGGCGGTAGTGAGTGACTTCCTTGATTATCCTAGTTTCTCTTTTAGGATAAGTGAGGTGCTGGGATTTTGTAAAGGGGTCATGCTGTAGTGGAAATGTAATGTACCAGAGCTTTCTCTGGCTCTGGGTGCCTATTGTGAGCCTTACACACCTTGGCTTTTTGTGGCTTCAGTTCTGTGGTCTGTAAAATGGGGATACTCATGGCACTGACTCTATAGCACAGGACTATTGAGCTACTCCTCTCCCATGAATTCTTTTGTCACATTGCATGGTGATTGTGTTTATCCATATCCATCTACATCAGTGACAGTGAATATTTAGAGCTTTCAACAATAACAAACAGCCCACAGAGGCACATGTGCCATAAGTTCACTACCACTGATCTACACTGACCCCTGTTAGGAAACAGAGATTGGGCTTCACTGAGTTACTGCTCTGATGCAATTCTTTGCGTTAATTGGTGTTAAGAAAGGCATCCTTAGGTGAGCATTGCAAACCCTTTGAGAGTAAATGGTACATGAAGGGAGGATCCTTCCAGGATATGGCAGGCCTGATGGAGGCGGGCAGCTGATTACGTTCCCACTGGAGCACACCCCCAGCTAGTGTCTTGGTGGATTCTGTAGGATGGGGCTGCAGGAGATTTGGCTGGGGGTAGGCAGTTGCTAGCCTTCCATTCATCCAACTCAGAGTAGACCCCAGTGTAAAGCTGGGGGGGCGATGTGTGAGCACGTTGTATGGGAACAGGAGGGTGACAGGATGCAGAAATCCTATCTTCCTGGTCGGAGGTGGTCATTGCTGGAGCTGACAGTGTGGCCAGTCCTGTAACGGGCTGTAAAGGAGTAAGCCAGCAGTGAGAAAGGAGACTGCAGAGACCTTGACATGACGTTTTCTACACCCAGCTGTAGACATGTAGAAATGAAATAGTCATGGAAGACGTAGATAATCCTTGAAAACAATAGTCAGATAAGGACACAGGTGACTATAGCACAGGTGGTGAGGAATAAATCATGGTGGGTATTTAGAACAGAGAGGGAAGAGAGAGAGCGACAGAGAGAGACAGAGAGAGACAGAGAGAGAGACAGAGAGTGCAAAAATGAACGCTGTTGGAAAGCAAGAGGTGAGCGCTTAGGTACAATAGTGACCGAGAGCAAACAGCCTCTGTTCTTCCCACAGAACCATGTTGGTGGTGACAGCTACCGGAAGTGAGTTCAGATCCACGCAGCGCATCTGGGATCAAGGCCTGAGAAGTCAAGCACTTCAGTTTAAAATGATGGTAACAGATTATCCAGAATTTGACACCAAGAGATTTATTGAGACTAACCTAGTCTTGGTAGAAGCCCCTTGGTACTTGGGGCAGCAATTTATTTACCTCCAGGGGAACTAGGAACTACTTCCTCAAGCTCAAATTTACAAAACAGAACAAAATGAACGTTATTACGGCATTTAGCACTGGTATGGCCTCGAAGATCAAGAACCTCATCTTCTGTGCACAGGTGTAGGGGCTGGGTTGATGTGTGAAAGTCTTATTTATGTGTGAATGGCGTATTTAAAGGAACTAGTGTTCATTGCAATCCAGTCCCATTGGCATAATGAAGAGTGCTCTTCTAGTGGTCTGAATGTGAAGACAGTGTAAAATCACATGAGAGTAATTCATTAATTGTGTTTAATAAAGTCCTTATCTGTCTATAACTGGGGGAGTAAATGAACAAAGCAAATCCAGCGACATTTTTGTCTCCCTTAAAGCTTATGCTGGTTACAATTTTTGGAGTTCTAAGCTTCAGATTGTTTTGAAGTTTAGCACTTTTCTGTGCCAAAATGAATCATTTTTGCTTAACAATTTATTCTTATTGCCTTAGTCCAAAAAGACTGCAAAAGAAAAGTGAGATTATTGTATATGTGATACAGTATCATGGAGACTTACAAGTCTTCAAAGAATATTTATT
Source organism: Dolichotis patagonum (assembly GCA_004027295.1). Classification (NCBI taxonomy): domain Eukaryota; kingdom Metazoa; phylum Chordata; class Mammalia; order Rodentia; family Caviidae; genus Dolichotis; species Dolichotis patagonum. The sequence goes on from PVJX010042052.1 coordinate 13,855, forward strand.
GGCATGTGAAATGTCTAAGATGGAGAAGTGAGTAAAAAATAGGTTTTCAGGGCTGGGGATTTGGCTCAGTGGTATAAGCACTTGCTTGACAAGCGTGAGGTCGTGAGTTCAATACCCCGTCTCCCCCACCCGCCCAAAAAGATTTTCAAGGCATCATTACTCTAGGAATAGTACATGCCTATATATGCTCATGAATATCCACATATGTTATATGATGTGCTTATATTTTATTAATATATATTGCAATTACCTAATGGTCTCTTTATAGAGATAGAATGCAAGAGGCGGGCATGAAAATAGTACGCAATGCATGGTGGAGAGCTGTCATTTCAGATAAGGTGGCCAAGGAGGTGTATGTGTGGAGGTGAGATTTGTGTAGGTCTTGAAGGAGGACAGAAACTAAGCCGATGTCAGGGTCTGGAGAAGGAGCATTCTAAGCAGAAGTGATAGCAAATCATGGAACACGAGTGGGGATAATTCGAGGGAAACCAGACGCCAGCAGTTAAGA
>PVJX010042053.1:0-14356 GCA_004027295.1 Dolichotis patagonum
ATATAAGCCATGTTCACTTCCTCAATAAACGAGACTTGATTGGAATTGCTCAACTTGTCTCCGTCTCTCTTTCCTCTTGTCCCGTTTTCATCCCATCCCCGTTCCCCCTCCAGGTTAGACCCACGGATTGATCCGCGGGCCGGATCAAGGCTCTATGTATAAATTCCTCTGTTTTTATCTTGTTGAGTTCTGTTGAACCTCTTAAATCTCTGAATTTATATTTTGCAGCTGTTGTGGGAAATTCTTCTATTCCCTTGACACTTCTCTTGTATTTATGGGATTCAATTTACATTTATTTCAGACTATTTAATATTGTTACAAAAGTCATCTAGGTCCTATTCATCATTTTTTCCTTCTGAGTTTCTCAGATTAGATCATTTTATGCCACTTAAAATTTTAAGTTCATTGATTTTCGTCTATCATCTCAATGCTGCTCTTAAGCCTTCCTGATGAACCTTTTTCCTTATGTTTTGCTCTTCAAATCCTTTTTTTAATACATAGTTTTCAGTACTGTTCTGACTCCTTACCTGTTCACTTGTAAGCAGATTTTCTTTCAACTTAAAAAATATATTTGTCTTATCTGCTTTATATCTTCGTTTAAAAATACTAGCATCTATGTTACTTGGAGTGTATGGGAGTCGTGAGGATCAAATCCAAATGTTTGCAAATGTAAGGCATCTACTCCACCACTGAAGTAAACCTCCAGCCCTGTATTATTTTAGATTTGGTTTTCCTTGCTTGGTCATCTTCATCACCATAGATTACTTATAATTGCCAAATTTTTGTCTTTTTATAAATGATAAAAAATTAGTTTTCTATTACTAGAATTCTAAGCTCCAGACTCTGAAAATCTTACTTAACGTCCATTATGTAAAAAAGAGATTCAAATTCTAATTGTGCAACTCCACAGCTGGGTGTTTGGGCAATGAATTTAATCTCACACTCTATGTATTTGTTCACTTTTTAATCGACAAGTTTTAATTGCATTATGGACTTTGTGGGCTACATGGAAAGACTCTGAAGTCTCTTCTCTTCTTTTGAAGAACATTGTTGTAAAAAATAGTTAACACAGCTGAACTCACACTTACAATTGTTTCCCCTTCATTGGACAGCACTTAAATCTATGCTCGGTTATTTCAAGCTGCAAGCTATTTCTTTTTGTATGGTTGTAGAAATCATTCCCTATATGTCTAAAGCTGAGGATTTACAATAATTTGGGTGAAATTTTCAAGAATATTTTTAGGCTCTCTATATTGTGTTTACTTTCATTCTAGTACATCTTCCTTCACTTTCTAGCCATTCTGGCATCCTCAGGTTTTTTCTTTGATTTTTCAGGCTGGTATGACTATGGCTTTTTGTCAGTTTTAGCCAAATTCTGCCATGGAGATTGAGAGTTGTACTCAGAAGAACAAAGCATATTAATATAAATTCAGCTCATATAATTCCTTTCTTTTAAGGATAAAATCCTCTTCACCTCTTCCTTTGGTCACTTTCTTGTGTCATAAAATAGTTGTTAATATTTTGTTCAGAGTGTTTAGTTCTTAGCTCTAATGGGTCAATCTGATAAAATACATTGCACTATTATTTAAAATGAATCACTCCTAAGTGTTCTTAGCACTACAGAAATCAACTTACTGCAAAACAGCTCCCCTCAAACTAATGGTATTCATATATCTTCTGTAGAACACTATTCACTTAACAGTAATAGTTGTTCTGTTAAGGGGAAAGGTGGGTTGCATGATCAAATGAGCCCTGGACAGTACTGCAAAAAAAGCAAATAAATGAGTCTGTTTGCTCCAAGATTTTAAGCATCTTGAATATGCCAATAGATCTTCTATATTCCTAAGCAGTGTAAATCCTAGAGATATTTTGTTTAACGTTTCCATACATAACTAGTAAGCTCACTTATTCACTCAAAAATATTTATGAGTTCCAAAGTGTGGAAATTACAGTATGATACTGTCTTCTAGCTTAATTCTTGTTATATTACAATTCACTATCAGTTTTTAATTTTCAAACTTTACTGTCAGTCACTGATTCACAATGCATATGTTAAGGCATTAATGTTCTCACTAATAGTCTTTTGTAATCATTGTATCTACGTAATCAGAGGAGATTGTATGGGAAAAGTAAAATAAAAGCAGATATACATCTATCATTATTTTACATGGATTGGATGAAATTACATGAAATTTCCCAGCATCATATTCAATACAGATTAGTAGTTTGATAAACATTTAAATTTCTTCTTAAGTGTCTTCTACATCTTTTTGTCTATTAAGTTAGTGACTGCAACAAAATAGATAAGGGGTGAATAGGCAACAGTTCTCAAGCCAAATACCATTAGAGGCTTATTTTAAAAGGTCTAAGAGCTAAGAATTCTTTTGGAGGCTTTTAAGAGGCCATTTTTAAAGCTAAGAAAAGAAAAGCTGTTGGCACAGTTCAGTGGTAGAATGCTTGCCTCACATGTGGGAGGCCCTGGTTTCCATTCCCAGCACTGCAAAATAAGCGTAACCAAACAAAAACAAACCAAAAATATCAGAAACGAAAATGTCACAGAAACTTTCTGTGTCCCAGAAAGCCTAAAATATTTACTACTTGGCTTTTTATAGAAAATTTTTGCTAATCTCTGAGATGCAGACTACTATAAAATGAGTTCTCTAAAATAATCATTATAGTAGTTTATTTAACTTACTTATGTTCTTAGACGCAATCTCTATTTTGAAAATGTCTAAAATGAAAGTAGTTTAATAATTTTACTAAGTTTACACAGAACCATGTCATATCTTACCTTTTCTCCTTTTACACCGCTACAGTCACATTTTGACCCTGGAGAACACCCATAGCAAACCTATAAAGAAGAGAAAGAGGAAGAAATCATTAAACACAAACCAGATAATCATACATGACTTAAATGAATTCAGTAATCTATACATACTATGACTTAAATGAATTCAGCAATCAAATGCCAGAAAAATATCTGACAGAATATCCACAAATAAGAAACAATGGTTACCTATGTAGGACTTTTCATTACATACATCTTATTTTATTCATTAAAATTAGAAGTCTTTTAAAAAAGATGTTACAATGAAAAATAAATTAATATAACTTTCTTGTAATATGTTTAGTCAAGCTCTAAAACCTCATTTTCTCTTAACATTACTTGTAAGAAATCATCTTTCAACTTATATTAGAAATAACTGCCAACTACACAAGAATGTCTAATACTTTAAGTCAACTTGCTTCTCTGCATTCACAGATTGAGCAAAATGTCCAAGAATTAAATAGCAAATAGAAACACTAAATTTGCTGGAAGATAATATCAGTAAAATTCTTGAAGACATAGGCATAAGCAAGAACTTTCTAAACAAAACCTCAATTGCACAAGAAATAACATAAAAAAATCAACAAAAGGGATCATACCAAATTAAAAAAATCTTCTGCACAGCAAAATAGTCAACAAATTGAAAAGACAACCTACAATATGGAAAAATTTTTGCCAGCTTTTTCTCAGACAGAGGACTAATATCTAGAAAATATGAAGAATTCAAAAAATTAAATAATCCAAAATAGAAGACCCAATTGAAAAAATTGGCAATTGAAATTAATAAACACTTCTCAGAATAAGTACATATGGTGAAAAAAATCTTCATCATCACTGGCCATTCAAGAAATGCAAATTAAAACAACCCTGAGACTCTATCTTTCTCCAGAAATAAAAATTATCATCAAAAATTAAATAATAGAAAATGCTTGCAAGGATGGGGGCAAAAAAGAACATTTCTTCACTGCTGGTTGGAGTACAAATTACTAAAACCACAGTGGAATCAGTATAAACATTACTCAAAAAAATAAAACTAAAAATCTCATTTGACCCAGTTATTCTCCTCTTAGGTATCTGCTCAAAACAGTTAAATAAATTACGTTACAGTGATACATGTTTACCCACAGTTATAGTAGCACAAATTACAATAGCTGAAGTATGGAAGCAGATTATGTGTGTCAGTAGAATATTGAGTAAAGAACATGTTGCTTCTATATTTAATGGAGTGTTACTCTGTCATGAATTATAAACTTGAGACATCTTTGGGAAAATGCATGCACTTTGATACTACAATATTGAGTGAAATAAATCAGGCAAACAAGCTTAAATATTGCATACCTTCTCTTATGTGAGAAACCTAAACCATAACTAAAATACAAAACAGAACACCATAAAAAATAGGAAAATTTTTCCAGGGGCATGAGTGGCAGCAACCCTAGGCATGTGTGGCCCAGAACAAACAGGACAGCAGCAGGAGCAGCCTAAGTGCAGCCCAGAATCACCAACTGTACTGATGGGAGTGACCTAGCAGAGGTGAGATATTGTTTTGTGAGGGGTCCCACAAAACCAGCAGGAAAAAATCTATCTACCAAGGAAAAACTCATTGCATACAAGTTCTGATATATGTTGGATTCTATTACATAACTTTAGAGCTTGCTTTTACAGTTAAAAGTACCAAATTAATAGTTACTACAGTTAGTCAGTTGCTAGGCTGTGCTGGATGTTATTGTTATTACTAACTGTACTACTTTATCCAGGAAGTTACACATATGATAATCACGTTTTTTCCCTCAGATGAAAATATTATAATTTCCTGGGTTAATAGCCATCACCATATTCCAGGATGAAAGAATGCAAAGCCAAGTAAATGCCATCTCTTATCCTTAATACATTCAAAAGTTAAATTCTTTGGATAGACACAGAGACCAAGAACTATCTACACCTAGAAGACAACTCTGAGAAACAGACATTTCTGAGGGAAGCTACACTGCTAGCATTAAAGCTATCTACCATAAGAAATCTAAAAGCACCAACATAAAAAAAAATTTAAAAATGGAAGGTAGAAAATGACAAGACATAGAAGCACAATGCAACCCCAGAACTCCAGCCCACCCAGGCATTGTTCAGAGCACAATGAGATTGAAGAAATAAAAAGCCATATATTGGAAAGTTCTGAAATGATAGCAGTTGAAGTAAAAAAAAATGAAGGTGGTTACAGAAAATATAAACTCTGAGATAAAAAAGAACTTATGATCAAATGAAAGACATGCCCAAACAATCTAGTATAGACACAAATAAAAAAATAGAGGAACTTAATAAACTTTGAAACCATGAATGCCCAACATAAGAAAGAAATAGAAGCCATAAATCAGATCATGGCTGTACATATACAGAAAATTAAAAATTCCATTGAAAGTACATGAAACAGTTGGAAAGAATGAGAAGATAGATTAACAGATTTACAAGACAGGATTTTAGTTAATGACTACTAAAAGAAAGCTATCTTAAAAATAGCAAGGGATAATGAAAAATCAATCCAACAGCAGCAAGATGAAGTGAAGAAGAAAGCCTAAGATTATTCAGAGTCAATGAGAAAAATAGAGAGCACAAACAGCATAAAAATTCTCTTAAACAAAGCAATGGCAGAAAACTTCAAAAACATGAATAAAGAAGTTGGCATACAAATAATGACAAATATAGATTCCAAATAGCCATGATAACAAATAAATGTACAACAAGGTATATAATATTCAAGATTCCAGAAATTCAGAAAAAAATGAATTTTAAAAGCAGTTAGACAAAAGAAACAAATCACCTATAAAGGCAAATCAAATAGAATCACATCAGATTTCCCAACACAAATGACCAAGTCAAGGAGAACTTGGAGTGAAGCATTTCAACCCTAAAAGAATACAACCTCCAAACTAGATTGATGTACCTGCAAAACTATCTTTCAGAATCAATGAGAAAAAATACTTCCATGACAAAGAAAAACTAAAGAAATTCATGACAACTAAATAGTTAAAAAATGCTCTGAAGGATACTGTAGAAAGAGACAAGCACAATTCTTAAAACACCAAAACAAAGAAGCCAGCAGGCAGGTCAAGTAATTAAACAGAGGACACAGAGAATCAACAATAGGAAAATAATATGAGAAGGGCAAACCAAATAACCACTTAAACAGACGGGAAAAAGAGAATAAGAACAACATACAAATAATATCAGAAAGGACAAGCCAATAAATGAGTTATATCATCAATTTAAATGGTCTCAATTCACAAATAAAAAGAAATAGCAAGAATGGATCAAGAACCAATATCCAACAATATACTGCAAACAAGAAACATATTTATCTCAAAAAAATCTATAGACTAAAAGTCAAAGGATGGAAAACAACATGCTAGGTGACATTAACCTGAAAAAGTAGGGGTACCTATTCTATTTGTAGACAACATGAACTTCAAGCCAAGTCTGATAAAAAATAAAGACAAAGAAAGTCACTACATACTTGTTAATGACAACAATAGATAGCAATAAGCACTATATATACATCAAATACCAGTACACCCAACTATATAAAATAAACATTAACGGACATGGAAAAATCAAATAAGCACTAATGCAATTGTAATGGGAGATCTCAATACACCACTGTCACAAATAGATGGATCAACTAAAATAAAAATCAACAAACAAATATCGTCACTGAAACAAACCTGTGACAAAATGTACTTAGTAGATGTCTACAGAGTGTTTCACCCCACATCAAAATATATATTTTTCTCATCTGCACTTAGGATGTTCTCCAAAACAGACCACGTACTAGCCCACATAACATGCTTAGGTAAATGCAAAGGAACTGTATTTTCCCACACACATTATCTGACAATAATCCAAAGTAATTAGAAATCAATGACAAAAGAAACCACAAAAAATACATAAATATCTAGAAATTCAATAACACCCTCCTGAACAAAGAATGGATCACAGATGAAATTAAAGAAAAAATTAAACAGTAGATACAATTAAAAGAAAATGCCAATACAACATACTAGTATTTATGGGATGCAATGAAGTCAATCCTAAGAGGAAAATTTAAAGTGGTGAATTCTCACATAGGGAAAACAAAACATGCTCAAATAAACAATCCAATGTTGAACATCAAAGTTATAGAAAAAAAAGAACAACTTAACCCAAAGTTTGTACAATGGATAAAATGATAAACATGAGACCAGAAAATAATACAATTGAGACTAAGAAAAAAAATAGTCAATGAATTGAAGAACTGGTTTTTTGATGGACTAAATGAAATTAACAAACCGTTAGCCAGCCTTAACACAAAAGGAAAGAAAAGATACAAATTCATGCAATTAGGAATGAAAAGTGTGAAATCACAATAGAGTCTGTGGAAATTCACAATATCATCAGTACCTACTAAGACAACCTATACTCTAATAAGATGGAACACACACAAAAAAATGGACAGATACTTAGGTACAAATGAATTACCAAAATATAATCAAGAATATATAAAAATTATAAATAACCCAATATCAATGAATTAAATTGAAATTGCAATTGAAAACTTAACAAAGAAAAGTCCAGGACTCGCCAAGAAGATCACCAGGTAACCCTCCCTTCTTCCAGGGGATGTAGGCAGGCCTACAAGGACCCCTCATTTCATCCAGAGGGCCCTGCTGTCCCTTCATCCAGAGATCACACCCTCCAATCATCCAGATGGCCCAGGCAGGCCTGGGAGGACCCAAGAACACCAGGTAACACTCGCTTTCATTCAGAGGAACAATATGAGGCCTGGCAAGATTGCTAGTGACACAGTAGGGCCCTAGTTGTGGTGTACATAATGAGAAATTGGAACTAGTGACCTGGAAAAGTCAAAAACTGCAGTAACAATACCAGCTTATAGTCGAGAAGTTGAGTGAAACAGTGTGGTGCTTGGACACAAAGGCACATGGCATAGAAGTGGGCAAATAGAGATGACCTCATTTTTTTCCTTGTTCTATTTTGTCCTGTTTTATTTTCTTTTAAACAGGGTTCTCTGTTCATTTTTTCCGTGTGTGTGGTTATTTGTGTTCTTTTTTTCCTTTTGTCTTACTTTCATGACTTAGATCTCTAACTTTTCTTTTGGTTTATTTCTACTTGGCTCTTTCTCCCTTTTGTCAACTATCAAACTTATTTTCATGAATAAACATTATCACATCATCTTAAGGCTTACATCAATACTCCTAGGTTTTCTCTTCCAACCCTTGCCTCCTGTGTCCTACAATTATGCAAAACTAGGAAGATCACCCTTTACATTCCAGCCTTGCTCCTGCTGACATTAACCTCAACTATCTCTCCATCCTATCCCTTCTCCATCCCTCATAAACTCCCCCACCCCACCACACACAGAACAAGGTAAAGTCACTATAATAAGTGGGAAATCATGGCATATAATTCCTGGTACAAGTTGGATTATGTTGTATAACTGTAGAATTTGCACCTATGGTTGAAATTATCAGGCAAATACCAGAGATTTTTATAGCCAGACTATGCTCAAGACTCATGTTATTGCTGATTGTGTTACTTTAACCAGGGTGTCATACCTTTTATAATCAGTTTTTCTCACTTGTATGACAGTACTGTGATTGTAAGGGGTCATAACCATCACCATAGTCCAATACCAGAGCAATGGGGTCTTAGTAAAGTAGATAGCAACTTCATACTCAATATATTGAGAAGGTAGGTCCTTGGGATAGACATAATGGCCAGGCACCACCTACATCTAGAAGACATCCTAAAGAACAGATTATTTTCTAGGGAAAACTTGATACCAGGGATAAAGCTTATCTAATACAAGAAATCTATAAGAATCAACACAGAAAACAGAACAAAATAAAAAGTAAAAAATTTAAAAAATGACAAGAATAAGAAGCAAAATGCAACTCCAAATGCCCAACCTACACAGGACAAGTCCAGAATATAAACACAAAGATGAAATCAAAAGACTACTACTGGAAATTTCTGAAATTATAGCAGCAGAAGAGAAGAAACAAATGGAAGAGGCTATAGAAAAAATAATCTCTAAGGCATAAAAAGAAATGATGATCAAAATGAATAACATTAAAACAGATACAGATAAACAATAGAGGTCCTCAAGAAAATGATAGAAACTATTAATGCCAAAAAAATAGAAATGGAACTAATGAAACATATCCAAACAGAAATACAGAAGATTTAAAACTGCATCAAAAGTTTGTGCAACATATTTAATAGAAGGGAAGCTAGAATATCTGATCTAGAAGATAGGATTGCAACTAGTGATAAGGAAAAGAAAAATATCTTAAAAATACCAACAACCATGAAAACTCAATCCCGCAGCTACAAAATGAAGCAAAGAAGAATGACAGAAGATTGATTAGTCAGTGACAAAGCTGGTGACATTGCAAAAAGCATTAAAAATCTCTTCACAGAAATAATGGAAGAGTCTTTTGGGAAGATGGCAGACCAGTCAGTAAGCAGCAGAGTAAACAACAACCTCTCTGAGAGAAACACTCCAGATACTGGAATATAGCATTGTGGGGAAGACAAGAAGGAAGGAAGTGGGTTCCCTGGACCCAGGAAGAAACTAAAGTGATAATGGAAGCACACAGAGAAAGCAAAAAGAAAAACTTAAACAAACAAAGAAGGTGGTAGCTGGTAGCTCCTTCACCCAGAGCCAGACCCGTTGTGTGAGAGGAGCTGTTGGTGATGGTGGTGGCCAGCAAGTCTGAAAGCCTCTGCAGAGACCTGGTGATGGAGAAGAGTGGCGGACACAGAGGACTGCACTGGCTGGCAGTGAGTGTAGAGGGCTCAGTCCTGCTGCAGGAGAGAACAATTGGCCAGGAACCATTTTGGCGTTGTGCAGTATAAGCCCAGAACCAGAACTTCAGCCAGTTCCCTCCAGCAGCACCTAGCTGGGAACAGACCAGTGGACACTGCTTGGGCTGAACCTCATCCCTGTGTGCATTCCAATAGCCATCATCGAGGTTCCCCATCAGTAACCAGCTCTGCTTGGAGGTAGAGGTCAGCCCTGTCTCCGCTCATACTCTAACAGCCATGATGGGGGCTCCCTCCTGTTGATCAGCTAGGTAGAGAGGGGGTAGCCAGTCCCGCCACCTGCACACACACTGTGGCAAACATCATCATAGATCCCCACAGGTAACCAGCTAGGAGGCAGCGGGCCAGCCCCTCCCTTGCATGCACTCCAACAGCCACCAGTGAGCCAAATCAGGCTGGGAAAAGCAGCAGACAGCCCTGCACCACTGCACCCAATGATCACCATCAGATACTCATAGCCAACACTGGTTGGAAGAACCAAGCAGTCTTGCTTCAGAGAAATTGTAACCAATATGAGAAGTGCCTGGGATCCCACTACCCACTTGTTTGGAAGAACCCAGGAATATGTCAAGACCAAGAAGCAAAAGGCAGTCTCTGGCCTCCAACACAAGCAGTGCTGGTCTAGGAGATATAAACACGGCAGAGATCGGGAGTTGCACACCTGAAGTTTCTGAAGTAATGGCAACTGAAGTAAACAAACAACTTCATGAGACTATAAAGGAAATTTAAACAGAAGTACTATCTCAGGTAAAAGAAGAAATGAAACAGATAATAAAAGAATAGCTAAGCATCTCTAAAGAAGACATAGATGGAAGAATAAAGGAGCATAGAAAAATGAGGGAAACCTTGAATGAATATAAAAAAAATTAGAATACATGAAACAGATTCAAAGTTATATACAGGAAATTAAAAACCTCATTAAAAGCTGGCAAACTGCTTGAAAGAAACAATATAGACTTTCAAACCTTGAAGACAGATTTGCAGCTTGCAAACGTGAAAGAAAAGATCTCTTAAAAATAGCAAGGAACTAGGAAGTAACGATTCAACGGCTGCAAGGCAACCAAAAGAAACATAACTTAAGAATAGTAAATGTGAGTGAAAAAGCAGGGTTCAAAACAAATGACATTAAAAGTCTATTTACAGAAAAAACTTCAGAAAACTTCCCAAGCATAAGAAAAGTAAATAGTCAGATAAGTGAATTCAAATAAGTGAAGCATATAGAACTACAGCTAGCCATAACCAAAATAAATCTACACCCTGACATATAATAATCAAGATCCCATAAATTCAACACAAAAACGGAATATTAAAAGCTGTTAGAGAAAAGAAACAGATCACCTATAAAGGAAAACACATCAGAATGACAACAGACTTATCAACACAATCCATCAAATCAAGAAGTACTTGAAGTATTTCAAATCCTGAAAGAAAAAACTTGCAACTCAAATTATGTACCCTGCAAAACTATCTTTCAAAATGAATGGAGAAAAAGACATTTCCATGACAAAGCACAACTGAAGGAATTCATGACCACTAAATCAACCCTTCAAAAACTGCTGAAGGACATTCTAGAGAGAAATAAAGAAAAGACCGTGGTCCCAGGAACAGTGGCAGAAGGGGCTCACCAAGTGGGGCAGACAATGGCAGGAAAATAGCATGGCAGAAATGAGGCAGTGCATGTTGGCCATAATCACTAATATAGATAGCGTCAATTCACCAATAAAAAGAAACACAAGCAGAGTGGATCAGGAGACAGAGTCCATCAATATGCTTTATAACAGAAACATATTTAACCCAAAAGGGGGGATTCATAGACTGAAAGTCAAAGGAGAGAAAACAATGCTGTATGTGACAGGGAACCATAAAGAAGTGGGAGTAGCTTGCCCATCAACTTCACAGTAGATCAGAAAGTCATGGCACGTTCATACAATAGAAAGCTACTCAGCTGTAAAGTAAGATAACCTTGAGGCTTTTGTGGGTAAATGGATATAACCTGAGATCACATTCATGGATGAAATGGCTCAGTCACATGGGTGAATGTGGTGTTGTTTCCCTATCATAAAAACTAAAAGAATTAGTGGGATCCTAATTATGCAATACATCCTATGAAAGTGAAAAGGGAGAAAATGGCTAAAATGGGAAGGCAGTTGTCATTGTTAATCTATTATCATGATTTGAAACCTATATTGTTTTCATTGTTCTGTTTAGTTTGGTTTTATTCTGTTTCAGTTTGTTCAATTTTATTATATTTGAAGGCATGGACAGCTATTTCAAAAATAACAAAATATACTATGGTAACCATTTTTTATTTCTATTAGTTTTTTTTGAAGCCCTGTATTGCTTTCGTTGTTTTGTTTTGACTACTTTTATTCTTTTTTGTTTTGTTTGTATCATGTCTGAAGGTATAGATAAGGACTTTGAAGATAACAAGATGTATTATGGTATCGATTGTGGTTTTACTATTATCTCATTTTGAAGTCTTGTATTGTTTCCATTGTTTTGTTTTTATTCGTTTTATTCTGTACTATTTTGTTTGATTTTAATATGCCTGATGGTAAGGGCAATTCTTTTCAAGATAACAAGAGGCATTTATGGTAGGTATTATTGATTTCCTTGTACTTTGTTTTAAAGTCACGTACCATGTTGATCATTTTGTTTTGATTGACTCTATTCTATTTTACTTCGTTTCATTTTATTCTCTTTAAAATAAAAAAAAATAGCTGGGTGTGGTGGCTCATGCCTGTAATCACAGCACTCGCGAGGGTGAGGCAGGAGGATCGTTGTGAGTTTGAGACAAGCCTGGGCTATAAAGCGAGCTCAAGGCCAGCCTGAACGGCATAGAGAGACCCTGTTCCAAAAAGACAAAAGAAAAAAAGAAAAAAGAAAAAGAAAACAGAAATAATGGAAGAAAACTTCACAAATACGAACAAAAATTATGACATATGTATACACAAAGCATATAGAACCCCAAATAACCAAGACCAAAATAACTTTACACCAAGGCACATGATAATCAAGATTACAGAAACTCAAAAATCCAGAAGATCATCAATACCTACTTCAAGAACTTGTACTCCAATAAAATGGAAAACACAAGAAAAGGGCACATTCCAAAGCACAATCCAATTGCCAAAACTGGCAATAAGATATAAATATTCTAAATAGCTTGATATCAGCCAATGACAATAAAAATGTAATTAAAAACTTACCAACAAAAAAATCCCGGGTCCTGAAAGATTCATTGTTGAATTCTAAAAGAAATTTCAAGAACTAGTGCCACTAATGCTGAAAGTCTTTAAGGAAATTCAAAGGTAAGCAACACTTTTAAAGTCATTCTTGGAAGCAAGTATTATTCTGATTCCCAAATCAGAGAAGAGCCCACCAAAAAAGTGAAGAAGCCCATCTCCCTAATGAACATAGATGGAAAATCCTCAATAAGTTACTGTCAAACAGATTGCAACAAATCATCAAGAAGATTATCCAACATGAAGAAATAGAATACATCCAAAGTACGCAGGGATGGTTAAACACATGCAAATGAATACATGTAATACACCATATAAACTGAAACAAAGTCAAAAATCACATGATCATTTCAATAGATGCAGAAAAAGCACTTGACATAGTCCACCCATTCATGATAAAAATCCTACTGAAAATTGGAAAATATGGTCCTTACCTCAATCTGATAAAAGCCATCTATGTTAAACCAACAGGTAACATCATACTAAATGCTCAAAAATTGAAAGCTTTTCCTCTACAATCAGGAACAAGACAAAGATGTCAACTATTACCACTCTTATTCAATATAGTTCTTGAAACATTAACCAGAGCAATTGGACAAGATAACGAGATAAAAGAAATAAGGCTAGGAAAGGAAGCGGTTAAATTATGATTATTTGCAGATGACATGTTAATCTACATAGTAAATCCCCAAAACTCCACCAAAACACTTCTAGATTTAACAACCAAATTCATCAGTGTACCTAGACACAGTGTGAGCAACACTTTGAGACACAATGTGAGCTCAAAAATGGAGAGTATTTCTGTACAAAAAGAATACATGCACTGTGAATGAAATTAGGGAACTAACTTCCATAATACCATTGAAAAAATAAATAGGAACCAATCTAACAAAGGAAATAAAATATATCCACATTAAACATTATGGTACTTTTAAAAAGGAGATTGAATAGGATATCAGGAAGTGGAAAGATATTCCTTATCGTGTGTAAGAAGAAACAACATAGTAAAAATGACCATACTCCCTCAGTTGCTATACAGATTAAAGCAATCCCAATCAAAATATCACCAATGTACTCACAGAACTAGAGAAAAGAATCCTAAAATTCATTTGGAATCAGAAGACACCTAGAATAGCAAAAACAATCCTGGGCAACAAAGGCAAGACAGGTGGAATCTTGAAGTTGTTCTACAAAGCCACTGAGACAAAAAGTGACCAAACAAACAAAAACATACCCAAGGATCACTAGAACAGCTAGAAGATTCAAAAACAATTACCAACACACTCAGCCACCTTATCTTTGACAACAGGTCAAGCACATTCACTTGAAGAAAGAGCATCTTTAATAAAAAGTGTTGGAAAAATTGATTTTCCACATGTCAAAGAGTGAAGCTACACCAAAGTATATC
>PVJX010042054.1:0-14358 GCA_004027295.1 Dolichotis patagonum
CAACTAGACACTTGTCAGCAACCAGTGGGCCTTGAAACTGAGGAACTCATCTCCTGGAGTTTACAAAAGCCCTGCTTTCACACCTTCCGGAGACTGCTGGAGGAGAGAACACTTGTGGCTAGACTGTTGCTTCATACTTCAGAGATTTCCCCATTGCTTTGTTCCCTAGAGGCTTCCCTGTGCTCACTGCCTTCCTTTGGACTCACCGTTGCCAGGCCTTTAGACATAACGGAGTGAAAAGAAGCCATTCCCATGGCTCCCTAAGTTCTGACTCAGAATCTGAGCTCAATGAGATATATGTCATAGGGTTTGGTTTTTACTGCAACAATAGAAATTAGAACGTCACTTTTAGTGACATTTGTCTCAATTCCAAGAAAAATGTGATGTTTATTACCTGTTGTTCTCTGTAACTCAGAGATGGGCCAAGAATCCACAGGGGACAGAGGGAAATATGGCAGAGTACCCTTATACTTGACAGAAGCCAGGGAGGCTTTTTCTGCAGGTGGAGTGCTGTATTATCCTGGAGACACCAAGAAATGCTTTCCAAGAGAGGTGGTTGGGATTTGAACTCACGTTGGAATATCTTTAGAAAAGTTTCAGTGGTTTCTGAGGAGTCTGAAGTCCTGCTCGCTTTACCCTCAAAAGGGATCCACAGTCCAACCACTTCTCATCTGTTTCAACAGTTACTGTCTAATCCAGCCGCTAATCAATTGTTCTCTAATCAGTTCTCTTAGCTGGCCACTAAGTTATCTGGTTCTTCACATTTCATTGTCCATGTGGCGGCCAGTGTAGTTGTTTTGCGTAAGTCAGACTGTGCTACTGTCTTCTCAGAACCTTTGGCTCACTCAGCATTATTAAAGACCACCCTTCGTCTACACCTGCTGCTCTCCAGCTTTGTTACCATTGTGCTTGCCCTTGGCCACGTGTCCAGTCACAGTGACCTCCTTTGTTCCTCACATTTGCCAAGTGCCCCTCCCTCAGGGCCTTTGCACTGTTATTCATGCCAACTAGATTGTTCTTTTTCCAGGTTTCTTCATGGCCAACCACCTCACCTTTTTGAGGTTTTCCACCAATGTCCCTGAATGAGGTCTTTTTCTGACCTCTTTAATACATTTCTACCCTCAGCTTGTAACGGTAGTTTTGTTTTGGCTTATGGTTTCAGAGATTCTAGTCCGTCATCAGTTAGCCCTGTTGTGGACAACACACTGTGGCACGGGCCACATGGGAAATGCACTGCTTACCTCAGGGCCAGGAAGCAAAAGTGAGAACAAGGGTGAGACTGGGGTCTGAGAGCTCCCTTGAAGATGCACCTGGAGACCTCCCATTAGGCCCATCTCCTTTTTGTTTTTGATATGAAGAAAAAAGGTCTATCTGGCTCACAGTGTGGAGGCTGGAAGTTGAATAGTGAGTGTGGTGTTTGCTCTCCTCTGGATCCATTGGCTGAGTCCCATGGTGCAGATAGCATCAAGATTGGATAGGGAGATGGTAATGATTGTTATCCTGTTTTGAAATCCTGTGTCATTTACACTGTCTTGTTTTGATTGGCTTTATTCTGTTTTACTTTGCTTGGTTTTATTCTCTCTAAAAAAAAAAAGAC
Source organism: Dolichotis patagonum (assembly GCA_004027295.1). Lineage (NCBI taxonomy): Eukaryota > Metazoa > Chordata > Mammalia > Rodentia > Caviidae > Dolichotis > Dolichotis patagonum. The sequence goes on from PVJX010042054.1 coordinate 1,598, forward strand.
TGGAGAGGGAGAGATCACACGTGAAACAGGAAGCCAACAGGCAAGGAAGGGGATCCAAACTATAGCAGGCAATTTAAATAATTTGCCAAATCCATAGGACAAGGCAGTGAGCAGAAGAAGCACTTAAAATCGCAGTCCTTCATGAAGCAGTGTTTATGCTTCCTCAGTGAGGGTCACTTTTCATTCGTGTTGCCACGCTCCAGTGATCAGCCTGCTCCTGAATGACCAGACAGCTGGGATGGTGCGCAGCTCTGCTTTGGCAGAACTCCTTCCTCTCACTGTTCATTCGTCTGGGCTGGCCACAGTTGCATCCAAAGTCCAGCCAGCCCTCCAATTTTCTTGACAGCCCGGCCAGAAAGCAGAGCAGCCCTGGCCTCTTGCCTGCCTTGTGGTCTCTACGTGGCCTCCTGCCAGCAGACTTGAGCAAAGAGTCTTCCTCAGGAAACCCAGGACTGTGAATCTAAACCCACCCACGTTCCGTTTGTTGGAGAGTTAATTTTTATAAAAAGTTCTGTGGTTTCCCCATGAGGGAAAATGAACACCTACCAAGGTATTATTTAACTCACTAACTGAATGAAGGGACTGTTAATATGTTGTAACTGGTTCAAAAGAGAAGCCAAAAGAACTATAAATTTATATGGAATAAAAGAATATTAAAATAACTTTATATAGGGGATTAGAACTTGCTTTATTATTTAGGGGCATGCAGAACTTACATGCTTTTGGATAAAAATTATTTTCATTGCTGTAAGTTATTTACAGTTTATGTAGTTGTAAAATAATTCAAAGGCAGTGAAAGCTACAGAACTCTCATAGAATCAGGTAATGTGAGAAGGTTCCAGCATCCATTAAAAGGCTATGTAGTATCTCCCCCCCTTATTTTCAGATCTTATACTTTTCCTTGCATAAGAATTATTTTCCTTGGCTTGTCCTCTCTATGCTATTTCCTATTTTTTGGGAGTGAGTTTTCCTTCCTTTGTGGAAAATCTTAGAATGGAATTAGCCAGACCTGGGGTTCAAATCGTCTACACATTAACCAGTATGTAGCCCCATGGAAATCATTTGATCCCTGAGTTGGTAAACCTCTTACCCTTGATGTGATAATTAAAGTGCCTAGAACATGGTCATGACAGAATCACACATTTACTTGCTACTAACTGTGGAAAACAGAGCTTTAAATTTAACACACTCAATTCTGTTACCATCACTATTTTTCAGGTATGGAAACTGAGATACCGGGTGACTAAGGCACTGAACCAGGGTCCTGTTGTTGGACTAGGTCTTAGTCCTGGGCAGTGTGGCCAGGACATTCAGGTAGCATTTCCCAAGTAGCAGCTGCTGCTTGTGCTGCTTGGTTTCTTAGTCCAGCCGAGTCTTGCCCGTTGACCGACCTCCTGAAAGCCAGTGCTGGACAGTGGTTACCCCTGTTCCTAGGTCATTCTCTACTTACTTGGCACTGGGCTGGGCAAAGGCTTCGTGGTTCACAGCTGCTACCGGTCTCTACTATGTTGAGGCCCGTGGGTCTGCTTGTTCCTCTTGTGTTCTTATTGTCCGTTTTTAGCTTTATTGAAATATACTTCGAGGCATACCTTAGTGAATTTTTCACACAGTGAACAAATTCAGATGCAAAGAGCACTCAGCTCAAGGGACACAACATGACCAGCTCCCCAGAAACCACCTCCTACCCCTTCAGGTCACTTCCTTATGCCACACGTACAAAGTGAGCACTACCCTAGCCTCTAAAAGCATAGAAGACTTCTGTGAGGTGACCTTTGTGCGAAGGCTGTCACGTAGTCTGCGTACTCTGTCTGTATGTGTGTATGTATCATTCAAACCTTCAGTTTGTGATATTCTTCCACATTGTTGAATATAGCTATAGCTTGTCCATTCTCATTACTGAATGAACATTTTATTTATCCATCTTCCAATTGATAGACATATGGGAATTTGCAGCTAGAGGATTCTACCACATACCTTTTGGCACACAAATCTCAATATTTTGGTGGGATCTCTTGGATTTGAAAGAAAAGCTGTAAAGTTGTTTGGCCAAGCCATTTTCTTGACCCAAGCTTAAGGAGTGGGCCAGTCTGCTTTCTCCTTTGTCACGATCAGCAGTTTTGCTTTTGCTTCCTGCGGGTCGAGGGTGCCGTGCCATCGCAGGCCTTTGCTGTGTGCTGAGCAGGGCCAGTCTCTGTGCTGTTGGTTGGTAGCACACGCAGGTGACTGATTCCTCGTGGACACAGCCTGGCCCCAGACTAGTCACAGAGGAAGGTACCTGGCGTCAGCTCCCCAGGGGCCCAAGATCACAGGGAGCTGCGGACTGAGCCGCTTGCTAGCTGACCTTGGGCTGTTTGCTCCCTCAGACCCAGACTCACATCTTTCCATTGCAGAGGTGGTGGCTTCTGCTCCTGCTTGTCCCTGTCCCTTGGTGAGAGCCCCGTTGCTAATGGTGACCTTGACAGGACGCTGTTCTGGAAACGAGTGCTATGCAGAGAAACTTGTCTCCTGACTGTGCTTTTCACCTCTCACCCTCAGCTCTCCCTGGCATTCCTCCTCCGCCCACCCAGGACTGGCTTTGGGCAGCGTCTTGGTTTGCAGTACGTGTCTCCTTCACCCAGATCCTGTCTTTTCGGAGGTGTTTTAGTCAGTGCTGTCTCTGCTGTTTCCCATCCTCTTTGGCCTGCTTGCCACTCCTTCACTTGTCATGAGGCATCGGGGTTGGCAGGTGCTCCCCTCTGACCTCTCCTCAGGAAGGCGGCAAGGCCAGACCCCTGGATGGACCAGAGTAGGTCAGCATGTCTACGGTGACTTATTCAACCGTGAGCACAAGAAGCAGGTGAGGACCAGCTGGAAGGAAGGATGGAAACCCGCTGGCATCGAGATCAAAACAGCAGCAAGGCCCTGCCTGTGATTTTGTGCAAACTTACTCATAATGAGGCGTACTGCTATAATCCTAGCTGCCCCAGAGGCTGAGGCAGGAGGATTGCAAATTGAGTACAGCTGGATAGTTTGTCTCAAACAAATGATAGGGGTGTGGGGACAGCTCTGTGGTAGAGTGTTTGCCTAGCATGTGTGAGCACCAAAGCAACACCCCAAAACAAGGAAGAACCCAAAAAGGGCAATATAAGAAAGAAAGGAAATTCTGGTGTTAGTGTGAAGAAAATAATAAAAGATAAAAGTAGATAACAGGTAAGAAATAATAATTATAATATTATGAGTGGGTATTTTCATTGTTTCATCTCCTAAACACTTGCTTTAGGGCTTTAAGCATAGAAAGTACTCAGGAAATACTTATTTAAAAGTGACATTAATCTGGGACCAGAGATTTAGCTCAGCAGCATAAGCACCTGCCTGGCAATTGTGAGGTTGTGAGTTTGAGCCTCAGTTCCAAAAAAAAAAAAAAGTGGTATTAATCAAATGAAGTCATTATTATTGCTGTCTAATATATATTGAGTACTTAGCATGTAGAAGTAATTTTCAATTTGTGCTGCTCCACAAGCCCAATAACTGGACACTGTGCTTCCTTTCATTTTGAAATCTGGAATCTGAGCATAGAAACGAACTTTGTCAAAGTCGCAGCTGTTCGATGGCCAGCTTAGGGTTGAACCCTTTGGAGGGCCTGGCCGAGAGGAGAGATACAGACTTCTTGTGCATTGCTAAGGGGTAACGTCTGACCCACAACCTCCAGGGGGTTAAGCTCTGATTGGAGGCAGCCACCAAAGGGTCTGAAATGATCAGGCACAGAGATGTTTAGTGGTGCTTTTATTTTACCAGTCATTAATGCCGACCAGGCTGGTTCTTGCTATCAGCTCCTGGCCGACAGCCCAGTCAGTGAGAGGCTCTGCTGGAAACCAAGGCAGGCTGGGCTGCTTTCTGCCTGGTGTCACTTGATGTGCCTCTTAGGAACCTTTTGCATGTCTGCCCCCAGCTGGGCGATGTGAGCATTCAGGGCTCTCCCAGTTTGTAGCAGGCGTGAGGCTGAGTGAGAATGGGATCTTGGATCTTCTGCTTGGATCTTCTGTCACGTTAGGGGAGTTGGTGTTGCCCCAGTGCAAACCGGGACCGCCTTCTGACTAATAGGGGTGTCTTAGCATAGGCTGGGTATGAAATTGATTGTTGTCCTGCCAGCTCTAGTCTGTGTAGTCACTCAGGGTAGGATGGAGGCAGAGGTCACATTTTAAGGAGCTTGGATAAGGAACTGCCTCCAGTTTTAGCAGGATCACCTATCCCAGTGTCAGACATTATTTCTTCAGTTGGTTCCTGTTTTGCGAAGTGAGGTGTCAGTATAAAATATCTGATGGTCCGTGTGTCCCAGACATCTACCTGTAATTTCTTGAACTAGTTCCCCCATTCGGGTCTCCTTCAGGCTTACCTTCTCACTCTAAACCTTTGAATCCTTCGCTCAGGGTACCTGGCCCCATTGCCGATGGTCCCTATCTCCACTCCTCTTGGACACACAGGTCTAGTTGTTGAAAATGAGAATCACAGTTTACAAAGTAAGGCAGCACTTCTTGGCATTGTGGACAGCTTCCTATCTGTCCCCTGGCAAGACCAAACTCAGGATACGGAAAGAGAAGAAACGGAAATCAGCAGCTCAAATGGGATCTTGTTTGGCACGGAGATGGAGTCTGATGTAGTAACTAACCTTTGCAAAATTTGATGATTCTAAATATCTTTATTAGTATATTTTAATTTTTTAAAATACTGGGTTTCAAAGTAGCATTTTATATACAAGCATATCATGTTATTATTTATCCCATTACACTTTCTTATCTTTGCTCCTTTCTCCCCTACTTCCCTTTTTGTCTAGTGTTAGTCTCCCTTATAAATTCAGGTCATTTTTTTTTTTTTGCATTGCACATATTAGGGAAGACTTGTGATATTTGTTGTCTTGATTACTTTTCTCTTGTTGCTGGGACAAAACACCCGATACCCAAAATGAAAGAAGGAAAGGTCACTGTTTATAAAGATTTCAGTCCATCGTCAACCGGCTCCAAGGCAGGGTGGCCTGGCACTAAGGCAGCTCTTCAAGGCCAGAGCAAAAGCAACCAGAGCAAAAGCAACCAGAGCAAAAAGGGGAAAGCAAGCCTCTTCTCCTCCCTTATAGTGTATGCAGGCCACCCCCAGCCCCCAGGCCAGATGTAGCACTCACACAATCTCCTTGCCCTTCTTTGCACAGGGTGAGGATGTTTACAAAGTAAGGACCTGGCTCCCTGCTGAGTCTCTCAGTTAAAACTTCTGAACTTCTCAAATTGACAGAATGTATCAACCATGACATTTGTATTTCTGAGTTTGCTTATTTCTTTGAACACCGTGCTGTCCAGTTCTATATATTTTCCTGAAGGTGACATAATTTTGTTGATTTTTTTAAAAGCTTAATTTTTTAATTTTATGGAAACAAAGTAAAATAAAATTTCACAACACAATAATAGGAGAATACCAGCTATGATGCCCCTGTCTTGGGTTTGTTGTCCAGAATTGCTTTTGCTGTTTTAGCTCTCTTCTGGTTCCAAATGAATTTTAGAAATGTTTTCTCTAGTTATGTGAGGCATGCTAATTGTATTTTGATTGGTATTGCATTCAATCTGTATAGCAGTTTTGGAAATAGGGCCATTTTCACTATGTTCTTCCTATCCATGAACATCTTTCCATTTTCTGTGATCTTCTTTGATCCCCTTTTTCAGAGTGTTCCAGCTCCAGTTCCTGTTCTGGTCAGCGTGGTCAGCTGCAGCTGCTATTCCAGCTAGGGTTGGCCTTGGGATGGGGCTGGAAAGTGTTAACTTCTGTGTGCTTGTGTGGACTGAATGCTCCGAGGTAGGGCAGCATGGCAGATGAGAAACAGTCCATGGCATAGCAGACAGGAAGCAGGGAGCCTGCCTTTTTTCTGTGCTTTTATATTCCATCCAGACTACAAGCCACTCATACCCAGGGGTTGGGACTTTTCTCTTCAGTGAATCTATTCATCCATACCCAGAACTATGCTAATCCAATTATGGGACTAAATCAGCTTTCACACACCCTTCATCCATATTAAAACTCCCTAGATCCAGCCTCTGAAAAGCCTCCCGTATGAGCACTTGAGACTTTTGAGGGGACATCCAGATAAAAGCCATAAAATGTTCTTTGAGAAATCTTCATAATGGTTGCATTCGTTTACATTTCCACCAACCGTGTAGAAGGGTTCTTTTTTCCCTGTTACTGTGCCAGCATTTGTTATTATTTGATTTCTTGTTATTGACTTTTTTTTTTTGGTGGGAGGTGAATTTAGTGTTGTTTTACTTTGCATTTCTGTAATGGTCACAGATACACTTTTTTATGTTTATTGCTCATTTGTAGTTTTTCTTCTGAGAAGTGTCTATTTAGTTCATTTGTCCATTTTTTCATTGGGTCATTCATTTGGGTGGTCTAATTTTTTTTTTAGTACTTTGTGTATTCTGTACAATAGTTTTTTTACAAGGACTAACTTCCAACTATTTTTTTTTAATGTGTAGGTTGTCTCTTAGTTCTGCCAGTTGTTTTCTTTACTTCAGAAGGGTTTTAATCTGATATAATACCGTTTGTTGATTTTAGGTATTATTTATTGTACAACTTTCAGATCTTTACCTATACCTATTACTTCAAGTGTTTTACCTATTTTATCTTCCAGTAGATTCATTGTTTCTGTTTTAATGTTGAGATATTTCATGCATTTTTATTTTAACTTAGTACATGGTGAGAGATACTGGTCCAGCTTTTATATTCGGCATATAGACAGTCAATTTTCCCAGCACCATTTGTTGAATAGACTTTCTTTCCTCTGATGTATATATTTGGCCCTTTTGTCAAAGATCAAATAGCAAAATGTGCCCTTTTTTGTTTTTTGTATCCTCTCTTCTGTTCCATTAATCCGCATGTCTGTTTTTATGGTAATACCATGTTGTTTTTGTTACTGTTTCTTTGTAGTACAACTTGAAGTCTGGCATTGTGATCTGTCTTGCTTTGCTGTTGTTGCCCAGAATTGCTTTTGTTATTCTGAGTCTCTTCTGGTTCCATATCAATTTTAGGATTGTTTTCTCTTGTTCAGTGAGAAATGCTCTTGATATTTTCATTGGGATAGTATTAAATCTGTGTATCAGTTTTTGGACTATGACTATTTTGACAAAATTGGTTCTGTGTTTTCAGGAACAGGGGACATCTTTTCATTTTTTGATATCCTCTTCAGTCTCCTTTTCCACAGTACAAACGTTCTTCATTGAATGACCTGACTATTTACTGCCTTACTTATGACAGAGGCACACTGAACCTACAACCTGCCACTCAGAATTATAATTGGCTTATGTTGAACCATCTTTGCATCCATTAAATGAAACCAATGGTTTCAACATATGATCTTTTTAATATGTTGCTGATTCCAGTTTGCAATTATATTCTTGAGGGGTTTTGCGTCTGTATCTGTCAAGAATATCTGCTTATAGTTTTTTTTAATGTGCTGTTTCCTTACCTAGTTTTGATATCCAAGTACTATTGGCCCTGAAGAATGAGGTAGGAAGAGTTCCTTTCCTTTATATTTCATGGGGTAGAATGAAGAGAACTGGTGTTATTTCTTCTTTAATGATCTGGTGAAATTCAGAGAACCTGTCTGGACCTGGGGTTTTTGTTGTTGGAAGATAAAAAATTATTACTGGTTTAATCTCATTGCTTTTTATTCTCTTCAGGAATTTATATCCTTTTGATTCAACTTTGATAGGTCATATTTATCTGTCAATTGATTCATTTCTTTTGGATTCTACAATTGATTGGAATACAGGTTTTCAAAATAGTGTGTCATGATTCTTTGAATTTCAGTGGTATCTGTTGCAATATCCCCTTTTCCGTTCTAATACATTGATTTGAGTTTTCTCCATTTTTCTCTCCATTAGTGTGACTATGGGTTCATCAACACTTTTTGAGTTTTCAAAGAAGCAACTCTTTGTTTTGTTGATCTTGCATGTTGTGCTTTTAGTCTATGGCTAATTTCACTTCAGATCTTTATTATTTCTTTAATACTGTTGCATTTGAGTTTGGATTATTCTTTTTGTGTGTGTGAATATTTCAGATGCATTATTGGATCATTTCGTTGCAATCTCTGGGTGCTTGATGTAGGCATTTGTAGATATAAACTTACTTCTTACAGCTTCCTTCACTATATCACAGAGATTCTGATATGTTGTGTTTCCATTTTCTTATGATTCTAGGAATCCAAAGATTGCCCCCTTAATTTCTTCAATGACACATTGATCTTCAAAAGTGAATTGTTCACTTTTGAGTATGTGTTTGTACAATTTTATAGTTTCTCTTGCAGTTAATGTTGTTTTATTCCAGTATGAGTGCATAAGTTGCAAGAAATTATTGTTTTGTGTTTGTTAACATTTGTCTTAGCAGACCAAAATATCATCTATTTTGAGAGACTACTCCATGCGGTGCTAAAAAAGAAGCTGATTTCCACAATTTTTGGGTGAAATATTCTGTAGATCTATTTTGACTATTTGATTTATAGTGCAGTTTAACAGATGTTTTGTTATTGGAAGATTTGTCTGCATGACTTAACTCCTTATAGAGTATTGAAATTATAAACTATTTTGTGGTTTATGCATGTGATAAGATGGGTATTTCTTCCATATTTAAGTTACAATCATGTTATTGGTCAGTGTTTTTTGGAGGAGTCTCTCCCCAGTACTACTAAGAGCAGACAAAACAAACCGCAGTAACGATGATATATGACCCTCAATAACAGAGAAGATATTGAAATGCAGTAAAAACCAAATAAAAGCAACAACCATACCATGATTAATAATAGAAAATAAAACAATGAGAATATAGAATAATCTGAAAGACTAACAGGTTATAGAGTTTAGAGGTAAAAGTTATGAAGTATGAATAATAAAATAAATTGGCCAGTTTCTGGCCCTTTCCTTTCTGATGCTCTTAACAACCCATTCACCGTCCCAGCTACCAAGAAGTGAGTGGCATTCCTCTGCCAAGCCGTCCCATCATTGTGTTTCTAAATTGGAGTCAATTGACTATGGAATGAAATCTCTGAAATTGTGAAGTATAGTAAACCTCTCCTAGTTTCACATTTTGGAAGATTTATCTTAGCAATAGGAGAGCTGAGCAATACAGAATTTATCCATTCTTTTTAGATTTTTAGCAGTTATTGCAGTGTATATATTTAAAATAGCTTCTTATAATTCTTTAGATTTCATGGTACAGTATCTGTTATAATTTTACCGTTTTGTATCTAATTTTATTAGTCATCTCTTTGATTTATAAATTTGATGAAGGTTTTACTTTTATCTTTCAAAGAACAACTTTTTGACTTACTGGTGATTAATAATGCTCTTTTGTCTGTATTTCATTTATTTCTGCTCTGATCTTTATAATTTCTTTTTCTACTATGTTTGGGTTGTTCTTATTTTTTTAGGACCCTGAGATGCATATTTGGATATTTATTTGTAATCACTTATATTTTTCTGCTATAGGCACTAATAGCTATAAATTTTTCTCTTGGAACTGCTTTTTTGTGTCCCATAGATTCTTATGTCTTATTTCAATTTTTATTTGATTATAGGAATTTTTAAGCTTCTCCCTTGACATGATTCACCGATCATTCAAAAGTATATCACTTAGTCTCCAAGCATTTGTGTAGTTTCTTCACTGTTCATTTTCAGCTTTATTCTATTGTTATCTGATAGGAGTCATGATATTTCAATTTTTTGGCATTTATTATGGCTTAAAATATGGGCTATTTTGAAGAAAGTGCCATACACTACTAAAAAGAAAAAGTATTCTGTTGTTACTGAATGCAATACTCTATAGATGTCTGTTGTGTATATTTGATCAGTAGTGTAGCTAACTCTGATAATTCTTCATTCATTTTCTTGTCTACGTGACCTACTTATTTTTGTGTCAGGTGGCAATGTCATCTTCTATGATTATATTGAGTTCTCTGACACTTTTTGTTAAATAGTGTTTTATGAAGTGAAGAATGCCAGTGATTACATAATTTAAAAATTCATACATATTTTTGCAATTATTATCCTTTCTTGGTGAATTATTTCTCTCATCAGTATGAAATGGCCTTCCTTCTCTCTCCTAATTATTTTAGTTTGAAGTCTACTTTGTCAGGTGTAAGTTAACTATTACTGGCTATTTTCATGGTCTAGTGCCTGGGGGTATCTTTTTCCATTCTATTACATTCAGTGTGGATAAGGTGAGGTGTATTTGTTACATGCAACATATAGTTGGGTCTATTTTTGTGAACCTATCTGCCAGTCTTTGTTTTTTAATTGGAAAATTAAAATCATTTACCTTATGTGGTAGTGTTGGAGGTTTGCACTATTTCATGTCATTTTGTTTTTGTATTTTAATTCCTGATAATGTATACATTTATCTATTCTCCCAATGAAATTTAGTCTTTCATTTAGTCTAGTGGTTGTGATTGCTCTCTTCTCTGTGGAGGATTCTCTTAAGAACTTTCTGTAGTGCTGGCTTAGTGATCATGAATTTAACTTACACTGATCTTGAAAATATTTCTTTTTCTTTAGACTTTGAGGAATATCATTGTGGGATATAGTAGCTAGTGTTGGTAATTGTTTATTCCAGTGCTTAAAATACATCATGCAATGGTTTTGTGTTCTTTAGAATTTTTTTTTTTACAAATCTGCTGTTATTCTGATGGGCTTGCCATTTTAAATGATTTGACATTTCTTTTTAACTGCTCTTAGTATTCCTTCTTTGTTCTGAATTTTTGGCATGTTAACAAAAGCAGGTCATGGAGACATTCTTTTCATGTGTATTTGGGTTCAAATGCCTCTAAAATCTTGGTATTATCTCATTCTCCAGATTTGATATTTTTTCCTATAATTTCAGTGACTATTATTTAATTTGTTCTGTTTTTCTATGCCATTATCCTGTATTTTCTCACCTACCTGAAGTCCAATGAATTTAAAAATTTTCTGTCTTGGTTGTTGGAGTGTTTTAGGTAATATTTCATTATTTCTTATCTTTTAATAGTTGTATATCCACCTTGTTTCAAACAGATAGTCTTTCTTCTGATTCATCTTGTCTACTGCAATGACTTTCCACTGAGCTTTTCATTTGACTAATTGAGGATTTCTTTCAGCTCTTTTTCAGAACACCTATCGCTTTACTGAAGTACTATGTTGTACTATATTTATGTACTATATTGTCATCCTTAATGTATCCACCTGTATGTGTATTTTGAGCTTTTTGATCATTTTAATAGTTTATTCATTCAGTTGCTTACTTGTTTCTCCTTTGATCTTATGGAGCATTTTTTAAAAATTTTATTTAAAGAGAAAAAAAACCAAACAAAACAAAACAAAGGGTAGCAACAATACATAATTCCAAAGAAAAAAGGAAAAGAACCAAAAAAAAAGAAAAAAACACTAAGAAATCATTACTTGACAAATTACATACGGACATCTTGGAAATAGTTGTTCAAATTACAAAATTAAAACATGCAAAGTATACATTCAAACAGTGACGCTGTTAACAGTTCTGCTCCACGATCTGACAAAAACAGCAATATGGTCATCCATCTTACACACTCAAACATACATGCAATTATATCAAAAGGGTAAAATTAAACACAACAAAACAGAACAAAGCGGGTCACAAGAAAGCAATGTAAGAGACATAAATTTCAAAGCTAGACAATTGGAGATATTGACTCTTGTTTTCTTCCAAATAGTTGTCCATATTGTCACATACAGGGAATTCACATGAAACAACATAGTATGGAACTGATCTAAGGAGGATGAGGAGAGAATGTCTGGCTTTTAAGACCAGACATTAGGGAAGCCAAGAATGGCTGTCATAGTGTCTCTCATTCTCTTCCAAACAGCTGTCCATACCTTCATGTGTGTTGAACTTAAAAGAAAAACAAGCTAAAATCACTTTGAACAAAGAATGATAGTATTGCTGGGTTTCACATCGTGACATTACGGAGTCAGCACTGGGTACTGTAGTGTCTCTTTTTCTTCAAAATAGTTGCTCATTTCAACATGCATTATATAGTTGGTTCTCATAAACTGTTTATAAGCTCTGCACATGCATGAGTTTCTACATGTATATCTATCCTTTCTGTATTAGAGGGAAAAACAAAACAAAGCAAGACAAAACAAAACAATTCATAGAAAAGCATGAAGCAAAAAGTCATATAAAAACCACAATACAGGAGACAAGATGGCGGACTGGTAGGTAGCAGGAGAGAGACCCTCTCTGAGAGAGACAGCTCAAATGCCAGAATAAAACACCCTGGAGAGACCCAAACAGAGAGAGATAGACTCTCACAACACAGAAAGAAACTAAAGCGCAAAAACCAGCTCGAATAAGAGGTCCTGGGGCTGCTATAAGTGAAGATAAGATCGGTGAGCACGGCACCCGCCTCGAGACGCCTGAATTCCGCCCAACCTGAACAAGTAATCCGCGCCAAAGCGACTGGTTTGAGCCGCCGGAGCCCGGAACTGAACAGCCCGGCGTGCAGCTCGCCAGGACTGGCACTGCACACGACCCACCCAGAGGCACTGTGAATTCCCACCTCAGCCGCGCTGAAGTCGGAGGTCGGGCAGTCCAGCAGTTCTCGGGGACACGGTGAGTGATGAGAATAAGACCCTCCCATGGGAAAGGGGAAACCAACTGGACGACATGTTGGATTTGGGCAGGACAGCCCTAACTCCATCAGGAAGTGGCTTCAGCTGGTTATTCCCCTCGCCGAGCAG
>PVJX010042055.1:0-14305 GCA_004027295.1 Dolichotis patagonum
GGCCTGGAAGCAACACCCCTGTTCTCAGCAGCCAGGGCCTCACTGGCTCAGAAAGACCACCCGATGGTCCCTGATGGCCGTGAGTCACACGCATGTGCACGCAGGCACACACATGCATGCGTGCACATGCAGGCACGAGCATACACGTGCACACATACACGCATGCGCATCTACCAGAAGTAAATACCAAATCATGGAATCAGGCTGTGGGTTTGGAATCAGAGCCTCCAGATGGGCCTTCATCTTTAACACAAGAGGGAACAAAAGGAAGATGAGGTGATATTGGAGACATCATGGACCTGGAGGCAGAAAAGGGAAGTTCCTGCTCCCAGGCTGGAAGACAGACCCCAGACCCGGGCCAGCCGCCCTCCTCCCTCCCCTCCTGGGAAGGCTCCCTGTCAGAAGCTCCTGCAGAAGAGGCAACATTTAGCAGATGGCTGGCCGCTCTGCGTGCTGCTATCTCTCCACCCTGATTTCCATTTAAAAGATACCTTAGCAACCAGCCAGAGCCACCTGCCCCTGGAGCCTGTAAATCAAGTAAGATGCTTGTCTCCAGCTTCAGGTAGAAAAAGACTCAGCCCCTCGGGGCGCTCTGGGCCAGGAAAGTGAATTAATACGGGTGGGAAGGGATGGGATCCGAGCTGCTGCTGGAGCTGCCTGGGCCTCCAATCCCACTTCCCGCCCTCCCAGGCTCCCACACTCAGCAAATGGCACCAATCAGGAGGATCCCTGGGGGGAGGGGAGGGGACAGGGATCCTGATTCCCGCTCAGGTCCAGATAGTGCTGGCTCAAGGTGCCAACAGACTCAGGGGGTGATGACAGTCTGGGGCTTCTGAGGGTAAGAGAAGAGCTGATTTCCCAAACCACCTCCCTGAGGTCACCACCCACCCCAACATCCTTGTATCCTGGGAAGAGGGGAGAACATGCCCAGTTCCTGTATGCTGGGAAAAGAGGGGCACTACCCACCCTGACTGGAGGGCCCTATGATTTTGATGTCACAGTTAGCACTTCCAGTGTGACAGCAGAAAGCAGGAAAGAGAGAGAGTCCCCAGGACTGGTCCCTACCCCCAGAAGGTACCCCCACACACAGTGGCTGCAAAAGACCTCACACACAAGATGGATAAAAACATTCCCTGAGCTGTCCCCAAACACAGCCATGGGGACAGATGCTACATTCTAAGCCCCTAAACTTCTTGATAAGCCAGGTAAAAAGAGCTCTCTCCGGCAGGACAAAAAGCACGACAAAAAAGAGAGGAAATGATATCCGAACCATTGAAAACGGCAGAAAGGGGCCACTCGGGCTCTGTTAAGTGTCCACTGTACAAGACAAACAGCTGTCACCCACATTATTAAGTATGGATCTGCATCCTCTGCCCACGCCATGACAGCATTATGCTTCTTGGTGCCTGCACCCCACCACACCCCTTGTTCTGCAGAGAGAGAATCATATGTTTGCTGCCTCCACCCTGTGCACCCCTTCCTGGCAGGAGCTGTACTTCGTTCATCTCTGAAGCCCGAAGAGTGTGCTCAGGGCCTGGCATCCAGGAGGCCCTGGGGTACGTTGGGTGGATGAGTCACTGAGCGAGAGATGAATGAATAAACTGATGCTGTAGCATCCTAGCCCTTGGCCCCCGGCACCCCTCTGACTTGCTGCAGACGTGCTTACCCCTGTCATAGGGGGTGGGGTGGTAGCCAGGCCTGCTGGGGTGCAACGTCCCTTGACAAAAGTCCCCAACCTGTGCTGGCGAGAAAGACAGGATAAATACTAGGAGTGATTGGAAACTATGGTTTATGCTCAAAATTACAGTAAGAGATACATGGCCAAGAAGAATAAGTGTGTTTGAAGTGAGGGGAAGTGTTCTGAGTATTTTGAACGGGATTCATGGTGACATGTCATTCACTGCCATAGTTTTTAAAATTTAAATATTCACCGTATTTTCTCATCATCTTGGGCTGATCAACCGTTTATGATCATTTCTGTCAAATAAAAACATCGCGATGTGTTTTCATCCACCTTAGTCACTGGATCTGCCCCCATGCGATTTCTGGCTCCTCCCCAAAGTCAAAATGACCATGAGAGGGAGACACTTTGAATCGATTCAGAACACCAAGGCAGCCAGGACAGAGCAGCTAAAGTCACTCACGATAAAGGCCTTCCAGAGTTGGTTCAGAGAGTAGCAAGAAAAGGGATAAGTGTGTTTGAAGGAAGGAGAAGGATTCTGAGAGAGATTAATGCCAATGTCTCTTTTACTGCAATAATTTTTTAAAAATTTAAATATGTAATTTTTGATCACATTGTAGCATACTTTTGACTTCCTCGCCTCTTGGGTGGAAGGACCCTAAAGTACATTCTGACAGGTTTTTCCTCAGCGCGGTAGAAAAGCAAGAGCAAAGAAAGGAAAAAAGAAAAAGGCCTCTATTGCAGGCAGGAGCAGACTGCAGTAGAGTGCAAGATCCCCTGGGGGCAGACAAAGAAGCCTGGAGTTTTTATTCAGTTTGACAGGGGGCTTTTATTCAGGGGGTGGAGTTTGAAGGGGCTGCGGAGTGACGTTTTGACAGCTGATTGGGAGAATGTTGGCGCATGCGCACGAAGCGGGGAGTTCAATTTTTTTCGGGTTTGAAAGAAGAACGCGGAAGTCAGTGTTGAAGGGAGGCTCTGCCCAGCGCCATGTTGGGCAGGTGCCACACTGAGCCTGGCAGCGCTTCACACGGGCGGAACCCATCACCTTCTACACTGGCTCCTAGAGGACCCCAGAGGAGCTGAGCCTCAGTTTCCCATTGTAGTTCTCTGCACTTTAATTGGGCCTATCCTGGCCTCTTTCCCTTCCCCATCTCATTCCTCTACTTCTCTTCCGGTTCCTTGCAATTACCACTTAGATAAACTACTTAACACTCAAATCCGTTTCCAATCCTTGTCCCACTTCTGCGGATCCTGCCCAAGGCAAACTTCTTAATTATAACCCGCATTGTATAAGCTACCAACAGCCGGGCCACTGTGGAAATGTGAGATATGGGGAAATAAAAACTGGGATGAAAACCCCCAGTGTTCTCATCAGTGACGAACCACAGCTGGCAGCTTCCTGGCGGACGGGGAGCTCTGCTCACCCGCAGACGATTGGTGGGCACGGCCCAGTGGGACTCTGGGGCCCGGGGCTGCCAGGGCCGGGACTGCTACTGCAGCCATCTATCTGGAGTCGCAGCGAGTATGGGAAGGGGTGTCTAGGGGTGCACCGGGGTGTGAGGGGGAACCAGGAGGCTGGGACGCGAGGGAGGAAGAGAGAAAGCGTGGCTGCTTTGTTCAGCTTTGAAGAAAGGGAATGTAATTTGCTGCCATACTGTCGACTTTGAATGTGTTAATCTCCATGGGTGCTGGTGATCTGTCACTGTGTTGGGAACGCAGATGGCCCGTGGCTGGCAGCTCCCGTCATCAATCTGGGCCTTGGAGTTACACTCCTCCCACCCAGGCAGCTCTGAGCAGCTCTGAGAACACAGAGGGTTCCCCTCCTTAGGTCAGAGGGTGACAGTGACTGTGTGGGTGCATGTCCAGCCCCAAGGGCCTTCGCAGGCCTTTTCTCCCTCACAGTGTCCAAACCCACACGGGGAGCCCCCGGCCTTCCCATTCCCATGCCTGACATCTTTTCCCACTCTGAATCACAGTGCCCCAGGGTGATTCAGGGGCACCCTGCGTTTCCCGTGACAAGGCCTTTCCCTCAACCCCTCTGGAGGTAGAGCAGTGGGGATGAGTGGCCAGAACAGCAGATAATCCAGACCTCATCTCCACACGTCTGGCAATGTTCACTCTGTGATTTACTTTCTTCCTTATGGGCTGCCCAGTGCTAAAATTCAAAGTGGCTTTTCAAATTCAAGCCACCCAGGTTGGATGGTGGGTACCGGCAAGATGGTGTTAAAGCTCACAGACTATAATTGTCTGAGCCAGATATCACACGAGGAGGTCACCAGAGGTAGGGGTTGTACTTTTCCCAGCAGAGGGGGGCTCCCTGAAGACAGGCAGTGTCCCCTGAGACTCCCCTGAGGAAGAGGCTTGTCTCCTCCATTCTGGGTCTCCCTAGAGACAGGGTTTCTATTTTCCATGTCCCAAACACCAGTCCCAGTCTCACCTGCTGAGTCGGAAGCTGATACTTATGATATCCTCTGTCCTCTTCTTTGGGGGGCCCTGGAGGACAACCCTCCCTGTCCTGCGTGGCTCATCAGGGTCTCAGCCGTGCTGAGTTTTGTGAAAGCATGCAGGCCACTCTGAGGACCATGTCCCCTTCCACACAATGGCCTGCTGTTGTCACCGGCCCTATGATCATGTGCTTATTTGACATCAAGTATGGCATATTTAATCTTGGTCTCCTAATAACACCTACAATTATTCAAACAGACGCACAAAAAAAATTTGGAAAATTGAGTTTGCTTCATGATGACATTTAGCTGTGGGTTCATGCCTCCTGACTGTGGGCTGCTGGAGGGCGCTGCCATGAGGAGAAACACATTAGGGACAGAGGGAACCTGGTTATTCCTGCGATGCCTGGTCTGCCCTCACCTGCTGCCCAGGCTGGGCTTGCAAGAGCCCCAGCCCGAGGAAGGCAAGAGGACTGCACACTAGGGACTCCCTTTGCAGTTCCAGAGCCACTGCCAGTTAGCTAGGCAGAAGAGTCACAGACAGAAGCTGCAGCAGGGACAAGGCCACCTCCATAGCACAGCAGGCTCTGGGGTGGTTAGAAGAAGCTGCTAATGGAGCAGGATGTGACATCGGGTAGGACTGAGGGGACCTTCAGGGACAGAGTGTGAGATGTCACAGCCCCCTGTGCAGACTGCAGACACTGCCCCAAAGCCCATCCTTCTTCACTTGACAAAGGCCAATGGGACAGGACCCCCCAGCCTGCTCCTTGTTATGCTGCTCTTTTGTGTCACCATCCTTCTGGGGAGAAGGGACAGAGGGATATTAACCGTGGGGGTCCTGTGGGGACATAGATGATGGAATCCCAGTGGGACCAGAAGCAGGTTTAATGGAAGGACTCTGGTGGAGGTGTGGGCAGGGTTAGAGGAGCAGGCAAAGAGAAGTGCAGCAGCCAGGGACTGCTAGTGGAAGGGGGCCTGTCCCCCACTCACCACGAGGCCCAAAGGCACAAGGCAGAGGTCACCCAGGGACCCAGCTGGCATAGCCATGGGAGAAGAGGTACCCACCGGGGGCTGTGGCCCTCAGTGGACAGATACCAAGTGTAGATGTGCAGCATGGATGCCCCAGCCCGTGGGAGGAGCCAGGCCAGGGAATGACTCCTCTCCCACCCCAGCTCACACGCTGCCCCCAGTGGCCTGAGGTCACGGCCTACACAGTTGTCCAGACACAGCAGCCTCGGGCACAGGACAGCACCCACTCCAGCAGGGAATTCATTTGGAGGAGCAAACGGAAAATAACCTGCGCAGAGGGAGAACCCGTCTCTCCTGTCCACTTTCCCTGCTGCTCGGAAGAATAAAGGAAAGGATGGGGAGACAAAAAAGGAAGAGGAGAGAGACAAATCCATTGGAAAGAATAAACCACACCGACTCAAGGGCAGTCGACATGAATTCAGTTGGGTTTTGCCACGAACAGAATCCAACTTTCCAAGCTACTGACGAGCTGATCGGATAAAAGCCACGGTTGCCACCAGGGTGACACATTAAAATTTTTATTGCAAACACCAGGCTCCGTTAACCTGGGATTTGCTCCCCACATTTCTAATGTCTTTTCGGAACAGGAGGGTCCTGGCTGTCACCTACAACACAGATGGAGGGCGCAGCGCAGGACCACCGGAAGGAGCCTTGGACCTCCTCGTGCCTCAGTTTCCTCATCTGGAGACTTTGGCTGTTTAGGGGTGGCAGGAGAGTCATCAGTTCAAGTTCATTTCTGGCTCTGTTTGATGAGATTCGGGTAGGGAGCTGGATGGGACATCTTCCTCCTTCCAGGAGCAGCTTACAAGCACGTGTTGGGATAACTGCAACCCAGGGGAGGAAGGAAGTGTGGACAGTGTATGGCACTTTAGTGATTACTTCATTCAAACTGCTGAGTTATGCAATATGCTCAGCCCATTTCACAGATGGAGAAATGGAGGCTCAGGACGCTTATACCATTTGCTCAATGACGTGGGACAAAAGGCAGAGCTGAAACCTCAGCTCGGGTCTGCTCACCCCCACCTCAGGTGACACTGCCTCAGGGTGGAGAGAAAAGAAAGTGGCAGTATGTCATGAAGTTCTGCAGAAGCCTAAGATAGGGCAAGCTATGGATTTTCTTGTCTTTTTGAGGCAAGGTCTCACTATGCAGTTCAGGCCGGCCTTGAGCTCACTTTGTAACCCAGGCTGGCCTCGAATTTACAACGATCCTCCGGTGCCGAGGCGAAGAGAAGAGTTTTTACAGAAGGGAGACTGCCAGGGCGAAAGGTCACCTCACAGCCCAGTTCAGGCACTTTGGGCCACCAACTTTTAAGCCACAGAGCAGAGAGGGTCCCAACCTCCTCTCTGACTACAAAGGCCTTGTAGGAGCCCCAGCACCAGTGGGACCCTCACCACCAGCAGTCACTGCCTGAGGGGGTCACTGGGGTTCCATCATGGAGGCTGACTGTATTCACAGAGCCGAATCATTAGTCAGCAGCTACCAGTGTTTATTAGGCACCTGCTGTGTGGGCTCCACACAGAGACTGGACAGAGTTCCTGTCTGTCCTCTAAGAGATGGCTGTCCACCCTGGCAAGAGGGAGAGGCTGGGCACAGAGAAGACACAGGTTATCTCCTTCCGGGGCAGAAGTCAAGTGACAGAAGTAAGAGCTGCTTGGCCTCTCCCTCAACCTGGAACTTCCGAGAGGTGATGGTGGTGTCTCCCTCAGACTGGGGCTCCCTGAGGACGGGGCCCCTGGCAACACAGCCCTGTGTTCCTCGTCATGACAGAAATTCTATTTTCTCCCTCCGAGACAAAAGACCTCACAAAGCTGTTGGTTAACTCTAGGCAAACTGTGTCCACACTGTTGGCCTGCGCTTCGCCTGTGTAAATCTGGACGTAAATCACTTTTAAAGTTGCTGTGATGCTGTGGCATTAACAGACCTCACACTCCTTCTCCAATCTGGCTGCCTTTTAGCATCGCCACAAGCAGAGCCTCGGCCATCTGCCCGTGTCTCCTTCCCCGTGAACCAACGGTGGACTGCAGATTAGAACCTTCTGCAAGTTTCTTCTCAAACTGGTATTTGTCTGTGAACTACCCGGAGTGTGAATGGCTTGAGTTCAGCTTGAACAATTTTCCTCCTTCGTTTCTGCAGACGTAGATGTCGTGATCATCTTCTTCACCGTCACCTGCTTCATTGCCATCGTCATGATGACAGCTGAAAGCTGGTTGAATGTTGACTACCAGCTCAACATTCCCTGCTCTGACCCCTTTCAGCCTCCTGCTGCCCTAGAGGGGAAGGGGTGGTCATTATCCCATTTGTCAGAGAAGGTAAATGTAGAGATGGTGAGAGTCCAGGAAGCCTCAGTCCCACCTGTGTCCTCCTGCGCTAGAACCAATCAACGTGCTGCCTACGAGGCTGTAGCCAAACATCACTGACTTCGGTAAGCGTTGGTAGTATTTGACAATCAGGTGTGATGCATGGGAATGGAGAGCGTGCCCCAGAGCTTCAGAGTGGAGGCCAGAGGTGCCAAATCTCAAGAGTGTTCCCGCGCCTGGGAGAAGCCAAGAGTCTCGGTGCTTCTGAGCAGTGTCCTTGGGGCCATTTCCCTGGGGGGGGGGGTGTTATGGTTTACATGTGAAATGTCCCCCAAAGATTCATGTCTTAAGAGCGTGATCAGAGCATTGTTCACAGGTGGGGCTCTAAGAAGGTGATTAGTTGGGGCACCAGCCTGTCAATGAATGAATCCATTGATGAGTTCATAGCTGGATGGACTATTAGGAGATAGGGTCCCTTTGAGGATTATTCTCTGCCCCCAGTCCCTTCCTCTGCCTGGCTGTCTTCCAGCTCTTTCTTCTTCCAGGCAATAGAAAATCTGACCAATAAAGAGAGAGGGTGACTCCTTCCTTGACTAGCACCCTATAGTTGGACTTAAGACTAGGTTTGGACACTTGATGATTTGGCAGCAGCCCCTGCCTTCCCACTGGGATCGGGGGCAGCAGAACCACTGCTGCGGAGATGCAGTAGGTTTTGTGTCCGCAACTCCTGGGCTCAGCGAGCTCAGTTTCCCCCTCAGCCAGCCTCAGGTAGGGTGAGATGGTGATTATCCTAGCAATCAGCAGGGCAGCATAGGCAAAGCCAAAGAGCTTCGCATTGCACCGGGGCATGACCACAGTCTTCCAGGGCATTCCGGTTTCCCCCGGTGCTTCCAGTGGGTGATGGAAAGGGTGTTTGGGGACAATGAAATCTTGTCTTCTCCACTAGCCCTCACCTTTGAGGATGCTTATCTTGCTACAATGCTCAAAATGATCAGATAAATAAATATCAGGCTAAAATCTTAACAACTGTTAGCTGAGTGTTAGCTGAGGATTCTATACTGCCCTACCCAAGGGGCTGGGTCCCTAATAAGTTGTTAGGGATTCTTCCCTGACTTGGCTATTTCCCCGAGAGACCTCAAGATGGGAGGAGTTTGGTTTGTTCTCCCAATCCACATCACACATGTGTCCCTGCCCTTGGAGACAAGGCAAGTCCAAGAAGCCGATGCCTCTGGCTAAGGTTCTCTTGGAGCCAAGGAGGCTGGGCAGATGAGCTGCAGGCCAGGGAAGAGGACGTGCTCTTTGCTATGGGATAGGAGCAGGGCCCTGTCCCACTGGAGCTGGAGCGCTCAAAGGCGCTTTCTCCCCGGAGCACTGTGCAGGCCTCCTGCCTGGCCCAGGACCCACTGTGCCATAAGAAGCAGCCCGAGGGCCCAGGCCGAACACAGTTCAGGCCACGGTGCTGCGTATTCGTCACAGAATTGCTAAGGCAGTAAATTCCAAGCTTCCTCACCATAATTTTGGGTTTTTGCCCCATCTCAGGGGATTGAACTCAGGACCTACACACAGCCTTGGCCCTTTAGGAACTTTTTTAAATTTTGAGATAGGATCTTGCTAAGCTACTAGGCTGCCCAGGCTGGGCTTGAACTTGCAATCTTCCTGCCTCAGCTACCCAGCGTGCTGGGGTTATAAACCTGCACCACCACACCTGCCCTCATCACAAAAATTATCAAGTATTTGAGGTGATGGGATGGGAATAGGTTGATTTCAGCATTCCTCCTTATATTCATAAACCACAACATCACCTTGGAGACCCTAAAAATATATAATTATCCACTGTCAATTTGCAATTTTAAAAATCCCCAAATATTATTTGGCACAAAGCAACCCCAGATGAAGACTACATTTCCCAGCCTCCCTTGTAGTTAAGTGTAATCAATGTGACTAAATGCTAGCCAATGGGTTGCAAGTAATTATGTAATACGTGATGTCCACAGGTAACCCTAAAAAGGACACGCTGCTCCTTGCTCCGCCGTGCTTCCTGTGCGTGAAGCACGAACTCTAGTGGACCCCTTGGGCCATGAAGAAGTAGCATTATCTGAAGATGTGAAACAATAAGGTGGGTGCAAAACTTCTAATTACGAAGTTTTAACTCTGAAATATTTTAAGACTCCTAAGAAGTTGTAAAAATAGTATAGAGTCCCTGTGTTCGTTTCTCCCCACCCTCCCCAAGGGGTGACATTGCTTGTATATTTATTTTCTAACTCTCTGCTCCCCTTTCTCTGGCTTGGACCCTGCACATGCACCCTCCCCCACCCGGAACTCTGCGTCTTCCTGCTTGTCTCAGTTACTTTTCTCTTGCTGATAAGACAAAACAGCCAACCCCCAAGGCCAAAAGTTTATTTAGCTCAGTTTGTAGAGGTTTCAGTCCCTAATCAACTGGCAGGGTGGCATGGCAGGGTGGCATGGCAGACAGGCATTACAGAGGAGAAACAGTTCACGGCAGACAGAAAGCAGCAAAGCAAGCAAGAGACAAGATGAGCCTCTTTCTGTCCCTTATATCGTATCCAGGCTACTAGGATTGGGGTGGTGCTAAAGCAATCAGGAGACTGATTTAGTAATCACGCACATTTACTCCCAGCCCTGCTCTGTGAATCAGACACGCACTCTAGCTTCAGTCACTTCTGAAAAAGCCCCATCTCTGATGGTGTGAGGTTTTGTGGGGACATCTAAACACAACCCGTAACACTGCTGATTCACGGGGACTGAGGGGCTCCTTACTATTGCGTCTCCTGTGGCACATCAGGACACAGGAGTGAAGGTGGGTGCTTTTGTTGGTCTTTTCAACTCAGAGGAAAAAACTGCACTGAAGTTAAATGTCAAAGATCCCTGACTATTGCAAGAAGGGGCAGAGGGAGCACTTCCGCTTGGGAACAGCCTCCTCCATGTCGCTGAGTGGCTATGCATTGTGGATGCCACCTACTGGAAGCCTGCTAGGAAGGCCAAGTGTGCCACAGTGGGCAGAGTGCAGCTTCACCCGCTGTGGGCGGGCCGGTTATACATGAACGGCACCCAGGTTCAGACGCCCATTCAGAGAACATGCTCCTAACACACTCTGCACAAAGGACACGCTAACAGGCAGCTAGAGGTGGAGCAAACATGGCTGGTCCCCTCCTCCAGGAAACAGATCCCATTTACAGAAGACAAGGGGGCTATGGAAATACTCCAGGAAGGAAATGATCAGCATCATTATAATCCTCATTTTGACGATCCTGATTATTAGCAGAAGCATACAACTCTTCGAATGCTCCAAGAAAGAGGAAGGTGGATGGGGAAGCTGTTTGCCATGAGGGCTGAAGAATAATCACTGTGATACTTTAGACCTAAAATCTTTCCCAAAAGTCCCATGTACTTGAGGTGAGTTTCCTGAAAGCTGATTGGATCACAAAGGTGCTACACGCATCCACGAACTCATTCACTGATAAATTCAGGAGGAGGGGCCCAGGCAGACAAAGCAGGTTTCTGGCAGACTGACCGCGAAGGGGGAATTCTTGTCCCTGGTTCCTCCTTTTTTCTCTGCTTCCTGGCTGCCATGCATTGAGCAGCTTTGCTCTGCTAGGTCTTTCCACCCATGCCATTTCTACCTTGAACCATAGACTGAATCCTCTGAAAACGTCCTTTTAAGTTGCAGTTGTTGGGTATCCCGTGACAGGAAGTGACTGATGCAGTCATCTAGACATGTGCAGGTGGGGACTGTGTCATTCATCTCAAAGATAGCAGAGAAGCATTGTCAATGCACAGTACCATTAACTTTCCTGTCATGGTCCCCAAAACACTAAGCACTAAGGGAGCTAGACATGTGTGACACTGTCTAACAGAGGCGTCTTTGTTAGCTTACTCCTTCATCCATGGGTGAGTTCTTGGGGTCTGTGAACGTGTTAAACTTGTGTGCTGAAGTCTGTGTCATCGAGCATTTTTGTTGGTGGGAAGCCTATGCAAGGCCTTCATTAGATCCTCCATGGTGAATTCGCTTGCTCCCCAAGTTCAGCTGGACCTGGGGCCATTTCTTATCTGACTAAATCTGCCGCATAGAGGCTGGAGATTTCCACATGGAGCTCCTTCCGCCCTCACTCTGACTCCTGGCACTGGGTTTCATGCCTCGTCCGGGGAAATTCTCAGCCTACCCGGGCTTGGGAGAAATGGAGAAGAACAAGGTGAGCTCTGTCCCTGCAGGAAGCAGCTCCCTTCGCTTACTTCCTGCCTGCCCTGATTGAATTCTCAGCCCTTTCACTTAATGAGCATCTCTCTGCACTGGCTGCAAGGGCTGTGTTGGGGAGAGCAGACGTTTCATTACCGGCTTCAGGGGTGCTGTGTGGGGCCTGATTTTCTGACAATTACTGGCAGGAACTAGAGGGCCTGGAGCAGCCCTGTGTGAGCCTTGTCTTCTAGAAACAGACAAACTCTTCTCCACTCCAAAGTCACACGCACAGCTCTTTGTGGCCACAGAGGGCTAGAAGCCTCGGCAGGTAACCCCAAAGTTTGAATGGCTTAGGGCAGTCTGCCTGGAGGGAGCTAGACCAGCATCAGGGTTGGTTCCAGGTCAGGAGTGAGAACAACTCCACCGGCTGCTGTTGCTCTGTGAATTTTCAGAGACCGTTTTTTTCTCTTCCTTGGTTCTTCCTAAGGCACCTCTCTCGGCTCTAGTGATATTATGACCATCCCAGGTTACCACAGATCACTTTCTTCCTACACCGATAGACATAAAGATGCAGGAAAAGTTCAAGGGCACATTGGGAACTTCCAATGTGTCCAGTGTCACTTCTTCAGTGAAAGTCTGCCAGGAACAAAGGGCAAGGCACAACCTGTATATAAGTGACAGGGCATGTCAGATTTTCTCTAGGTCACCTTCCTCAACATCCTTAAGACCAGAGTCATAACTTCAAGGTCATCCATATCTTTGGTCAACCCTACTGCGGGCTTGCTGCTGTGACACTGTTAACATTCCAAGGTGCCAGTGACCCAGAATTCACCGTATCAGCTGGCAAAGATACAAGAGTCCACGGTGCCACCAGACAGACTGACAATGCCAGGGTCTGCATCAGCAGGTGTAAGGTTGGCTGGAGTCTTGCCCCAGGTCCCCCTGATGGGAAAAGAGGGGTGTGATTCAGTCTGGGAGGGTGTATCTCCCTCTGCGCTCCACAGGGAGGGCAGGACTGAGGAATTACACTCGCCTGATTGTTCCTTCAAACCTAGAAAGCCTTAGTGATGGGTGAAGGACTCTGAGAAAAGCCGCACTGACCGGAAGTAGGAGAGAATGACTGGTAATAGAGGCTTCTGAGATGCCAAGGATGTCAGCGCGAAGAAATTATCCCCCTTCCCCGGCCCTGTCTCAGCACATGGAGACAGAAACTTGCATGCGTACATGCATGAACCCGTGACAGGAAGGGAGAGGAAAAGAAGGAGAGGGGAGGAAGGAGAGGAGGAATGAAGGGAGCTTAGAAAGAGAAATTCTGGCATCTCTTCAGGCCCCTAGGGCAAGAGATTTGGTCAGAGCCTTAGGCTCATTATGCAAATTAAAAGCGACCCCTCTCCCCTGGGAGGAGGTCCAGGACCAGTGCGCTGACAGAGAAGGTGACACTGACTCATTGTCTATGTTCTAAGGCCTGCTCCAATGCAGAGAAGGGTCTGTCACCACTGCAGGAGGGGACTTCAGCTCTCTCCAGGAAGTGATCAAAACTGCCCGCCTGGGTGTGTCCTACCAGGAGTGGTTCCCTGGAAAAGTTAGCCACACCTCTACCACTGTCACTAATTAATCACATGCCTATCCTTATTCCTCTGGTTACACACACACACACACACACACACACACCTCTTTTTGCGTTGCCTTTGATGCCCGTGTTTCTTCTCTCTGGGTTAATAGCCACTCTTCCTTCCCCAGATGCATTCCCCACAGGGAAGCGAGGGCCGGGCTGGGGAGGGTGGGGCACTGGGCTTCCACCCCCATCACTCATGGGTTTTGTCATTTGTGGGGACAGGCTCTGTGCCCAGGAGCCGTAAGTCACTGCCACTGACCATCCTGTACAGCAAACTAATTTGGAAGTTCTCCCAAGGTGTGCAAGCTTATAAAGCAAAATGCTCCCATAAACGTCCAGTCCCTGTGCCTCATTTTATCAGCGCCAACACACCCACCTGCCTCTTCCCGGCTCTCGCTCTGAGTTAACACTTGCGTCCCCTCATGGTTTTTTGCTGGGCTGCCCCTGCTCGGTCCCTTCTTCCAGGAGTGACCTGGGGTTCCTGGAGTAGGGTCTCCTGCTTATCTGAGAGGCTCCAGGCTGAAAGAACGAGTCAACCCTCAGCGACTGGAAAGCGCCTTTGATATCTAAGATGCTCAGCTTTATTTATGAAGAAGGACCTGCTGACGGAACGCTTTACCAGGAGTTCGGTAAAGAATAAGACGTTCACTAATGTCAGTGGTGCTAGGGAGGCTGTAGAAGGTACATCAGAGGCCATGGGGGTTAGCAGCACGAAGGTCCACGTTAGGAGGAAACTGCTGAAAGATAAACTGGCAGCTTCTATAGAAATCTAAGTGCCACTCACTCTTTTATGAAGCAACCCTGTACCCAGGAATTTATTTTATACAGGTTATTTGTACTTACGTGCAAAGAAGTCAATACAAAGATTTAACTGCAGGATCACTTAAAGTACAGCAGTATTTAAACCATGGCATGAGGACTACATATAATTTAAAAACTTAGCACACTCATATATGTAAAATGCCAGAGTATAAAACTAATGCAACGTGACAGCCTGTGTGCATCGCTGAATAGGACACACACACTCACATAAGTCCTTCCTT
>PVJX010042056.1:0-14356 GCA_004027295.1 Dolichotis patagonum
GGGAAGATATCACCCAGGGATGTTATCATCTGAAGGTTTGCATAGGAGGTAGGAGAGTCCACTTCCAAGTCTACTCACACAGATGACAAGGTGGTACTGGCTGTTGGCAGAGGCCCCCATTTCTTAAGACATGACCACCTCCGTAGAGTCACTTGAGAGTCATCATAATAAGCAGCTGAGTTCCCGCAAAGAACATTCCAGAGGATTTATGTACTGTTGCTTCCACTGCATCCTTGGTGACATAGACCTATTGAGGACCCCTGCAGTGAATCTCCAGTGACTCACAAGGCCTTATGGTACACGAGGGAAAAAGAAGAGCAAGGGACAAAATGGAGATGTGGCAGGGAACTGGGATGAGTAGTTACTCTTGCAGAACAAAAGACCTTGAGGCACCCAGACCCTCAACATTTACTGATTTAGGAAAATGGTGAGAGGATTATCAGATGACTCAGAGGGCAATGTCGGTCTTATGCTAATGATGGTCTTTATGCTGACAAGGACAGTGGGAAAGATGACAGGTGACAAGGGAGCTTCTCCTTTCCCCAAGGTGTAACCCTATTCTTATTACTACTGGTTTCTCAAGGAACCAAGGTGTCTTCAGCTGATGTAATATGCAGTGAGGTGTCACTAAGTTACAGAAACACTGAGGCCCCATTGTGATAGGAGGCAGAGGGAGCTATGTTTCCACATACCATAACCAGCTCTCACTGCAAGATTCTAGGCCTTGGACAAGCCCTGATCACAATTTAATTATGAAATGATTTTCCCAAAAAAATTATATAGAATTATCCTCAACATAGGCCTGTCCAGAGACAGTATGTAAGGGGACTATTTAAGATTATAAATACCAGGAACCAAGGATAACTGGTGGTCATCTTGGAATATGGCCACAACACCCCTTGTTTCCCATCTTCCTGTTTTCCTTGACTCAGCTAACTCAGGTCTTTACTGAAACAGGACCATCTCAAAAAGACCTTCCCATCTCTCTAAATGACATTATCTTTGTCCTATCACTTTCTAGCTTCTATCTTACATCACTTTCATAGTATTTATCACAGAATTATATCATTTATTCACTTATGCATTTAATTTCTTAATCATCTGTTTCCTGGCTCCATAATAGGAGACTCTTGGTCAACCTGATTCACAATGTGTGCCAACCATTGAAGACAGTGCCCCTCTGCCCAGTAAATAAATATTATTGAATATTATTGAATCAAAGAATGATTTTGGAAGCACGGATAATGAATTTACCCTCACCTGTGCTCTTTCACAGTTTTTCAACTTCTCAACTGTTAAATATTAGCAATAACCTGAAGGATGACAAATCATTAGGTTGGAGCTCCATTAATAATGGAGTTTAAGTGAATTATCTTACTTTAAGTGAATTATTATGTTTGTTAGTAATTAAGGCTTTCATTACTCAGTGTAAATGGGGTTTTTTTTTCCTTCCTAAGGGAAATTTCCAAGAGTTAACAAGTACTGTATATATAGGTTATGGTTTAAAATAAGTGATTTCAAACATTTGAGTGTAATAAGAAACAGTAAGCTACTCAGGAAAGAGTACTTGAAAATAAATATACATGAATTGATATCTTAATTCTGGAAGGAACTTAATTTCATTAAATGCCATTACTTAAGTACGTAATGATTCTAGTTCTTGGTGTAGTATTTAAACTTCAAGTTTTTATTATCTCAGCAGATAAAATGTACATATATATCACTTCCCATTTTGTCACTCAGTTGAAGAATAAGAAATGAGTATGCTATTTAAATAGACAAATGATAGTTCTCTGTATTGACTATGTCTTAACCACATGTCCTTGGGAGGTAAAATTGTAACTTGTTGCTTCCATGTTAAGATTTAATTAAAGCCAATTCATCCTTCTCATGCACCAGCACAATCCATTCAGGGCCCAGGAGGAGAAACAGGCCAATTTGCCTATTTCACAAGTCAGTGGAAGCCATACTGGCCCTGGGAGGAGTAACAACAAGCTTATTTGCCCTTCTTGTGAGCTAATCAGCATGTGGATGGGAGACAAGAACACCACCTCCCTGTCTAAGTTAGCAACAACTGATTCAGAGGACAGGCTGAGTTGATAGCAACTGAGGTACTAAAACAACTTAATGCTTATATTGTTTGATTGCCTGAGGCCAGTAGTCTGAGCATCTATTAAGAGGATAACAATGGGCAATATAGCAAATATAGGGTATTTTCTTGTCTTGTTTTTGAAATCCAATATTGTTCTCACTGTTTTGTTTTGTTCCATTTTATTGTTTTTTTATTCAATATTCTTTTTTGATTGGTTTTAGTCTGTTGTTCTGTTTGATTTATTATATCTGATGGTACAGGCAGCAATTTTGAAGGTAACAAGAGGCATTTATGGTAGCCATTGTTGGTTTCCTATTATGCTGTTTTGAAATCCTGTATCACTTTCACTGTTTTGTTTTGATTGGCTTTATTCTGTTTTAATTTGTTTGATTTTATTCTCTTTAAAACATGCTTTCATTATTTTGTATTGATAGTTTTTTGTTTTGTTTTGTTTTGTTTTGTTTGATTTTATTACATCTGCTTGTCTGGATAGCTATTTTGAAGAAAACAAGAGACATTATTGGTAGCCATTATTGATTTCCTATTAATTTGTTTTGAAGTCCTATATTGCTTTCATTGTTGTATTCTGATTAGTTTTATTCTTTTTTTGTTTTGTTTGATTTTATTCTCTGTAAAATAAAATAAAATAAAATAAAACAAAATAAGAATAAAAGGAGCCCTTCTGCACTGCTGATGGGAATGTAAGCTAGTATGACCACTATGGAAATCAGTACAGCAATTCCTCAAAGAACTAAAACTAGACATTTCACTTGACATTCCTTCAATTCCCTTCTAGGTACCTCCCTGAAAGTATTAATGACATCATATTACAGTGATACGGGTATAGTCATGTTTATAACAGCACAATTCAGAATAGTTAAATCCTGGAAGCAGTCTGTAATTATATCAACACATGAATGGATGATGAAAATGTAGTATTAACACAATGGAGTATTACTCTGCCATAAAGAAGGGTAAAGTTCAGTCATTTGTAGGGCAATGGATATACCTCTGAACTATAATGGTACGTGAACCAAATAAGACACATAAGATTAAATATTGCACAGTTTACAATATGAGAAACCCAAATTATAAATTAAAAGCAAAGCTAGATAATATGAGGTAGGGCGACAGATCTGTTTCATATGGGAAGGATATGGAAGGAGGAGGTGGGAGGAATGAAATAAAGGAATTAAGATGTGTTACATACATGTACCAATTCCACATGAGGAATGTAAACATTATGATTGTAAACATGTACTGATGTAATAAAAACAAAAAGAAATAAAAAGTAAAAATTTTGCAAACCCTAAAAAAGAATATAATTAAAATTAAAGCTTAATTCTGAAGTTTCATCTAAAATGCTATGGTATGTACTATGCACAAAGAATGATTAGAAATGGTCTGTCAAATGCTCATTTATACAAAGTCATTTGCACCTATACAATTAGATTATCATGAAGATAATCACAGATAATAGCTTTCATTGAAAATGTAATTATACCAGTTTTAATCCATCTTAATAGAGTAAAAGAGCAGAAATGGATAGGTTGCTTGGCAAATGAACCTCTAATATCAAAGTAAGCAAAAGACTGGCTAGTAGATGAACTTCTAAGATCAAAGTGAGCCAAAGGATGTGCATTCTAAAATGGATAACTAAAAAGACTGGCACAATGTAATTGAATCATTAAAATGAGAAGAATATTAGAAATGTTATAATTGATTCTCCCAGCCAAAGCAGTCATTTTCTCTATGACACCAAACCTTACTGGAACTACCACTGTGATGGAGGTCTCCTCTCAAGGCATATTTAGAATACATAAGTTCAAAACTACTTTTTATACTTAGCCAAAGTATAAAGGATTCCACATGAAGGGCCTACATTTGTGTCACAAAACATGAGTGAATGAGGCTAATTTCCTTCTATTGACATCGATTTAAATCAGTGGCTCTCCAATTTGAGTACATATTGGAGCTATCAAAGAAGCTTAACTCTTGATGCCTAGAATTCACTAGAAAAATTCCAATGTGTCTCGAGATGTAGCCTGGATATTGAAAATTTTTAAATCTCTCCATGTGACTATAATGTGCAGCCAGAGTTGCAATTATTATATTTGAAAATCACTATATTGCCTCCAACACTTTTGATCTTTTCTTCCAAAACAAGTTCTTTTCTTTCTTCCAATTATTCTTCATATGATGAAATTTCAATTTCCTTCTCTTAGTCTCTTAAATATTCTCTACTTGATCAAAATATATCTCTAAATGTATAACTTAGAATTTCTTCAGTGGGGGCCAGGGGTTTAGCTCAATGGCATAAGTGCCTGCTTGGCAAATGTGAGGTTCTGAGTTCAATCCCTGGTACCACAAAAAAAAAAAAAAAGAATTTCTTCAGTGGTCTGACCAGACCAAAACAAAATTCCCACTGTAAATTCCTGTTTTTTGAAGTCTGAATTGCATTAATGGTGGAATAAAAGAATGACACTTGTAACAAATGGTGCAACTACAGTTAACTAACCTCTTAATTCCTTTTCTTGTGAATTGATGATAACCTGGTAAACCTGAACGTACAAAACTATTTTTCTAGATTTTTTGACTTACTTTTATCCCAAATAAATTTCATCTTGTTAGTTTACTTTCATTCATTTGTGACTAATTTTTAAATGAACCATTATTTAGTCAACATTTTTTAGTTGCTTTTCTCATTGCTGGGACAAAATATCTTACATCCAAAATTAAAGAAGGAAAGATTTATTTGGCTCACAGTCTGTAGAGGTTTCAGTCCCAAGTTGGCTGGCTTGAAGGTAGGGTGGCACGGTAGACAGGCATCACAGAGTAGAAAGAGTTCATGATGGGCAGAAGGTAGCAAAACAAGCAAGGGACAAGTGACAATGGCAATTTATTTTTCTCCCTTTTTTATCCCATCTAGGCTACTGGGTTTAGTGCAGGTGCCAAATCAATCAGTTAGCTGCATTAGTTATCACACACCCTTACTCCCAGCCTCACACCCTCTAGATTCAGTTGCCTCTGAAAAAGCCCCACCTAATACTACATGCAACTTTAGGAGGACATCTACACACAAACTATAATAAACATACTTAATAACCTAGGACTGGGATTGGAATGAGGCAAATAAGGTACTCACCTCACATACAGAAATTAAAGGCACCAAACACTTAAATGCAAATGAAATTTCAATGCAATATATATTTTAAAAATCAAAACACATGGTCCAAAAAAATCAAAATTTTACATAAAAGTGTAGTAATGTATTTGTCACTCTTCCATCATCGGAACAAAATACCTGACACCCACAATTTAACAGGGAAGAGAACTATTTTGGCTCACAGTCTCAGAGGATTCAGTCCTCTGAACGTTTAGTTGGTTTGACACTATTAAGCCTAAGTAGGAAGTGTCTGACAAATTTCTGAGATGCCCTCAAGGCATCTTTCCTATATTCTGATACAAAGTACTTGGCTTTTTTCAATGGCCCTGATCTTTTCAGTAATGACATTCTCTTTAGTCCCAGCTTCACATGAGTTTCCTTTTGGCTCGCTTTTTGCTCCTGATTCTGAATGTAGATCTCACTAAAAACAGCCAGCAGCACCCCTGCCACAGCCTAATTGTTGCACTGCTTTGAAATTTTCTCTGCCAGATTAATAAATCCACCTTTAAATTCAACCTCACACAAAATCTTAGGACATAGACAAAGTCAAATTCTTTGCCAGGATGAAACACATATGGTTTCCTTCTAGGCCAGTTTGCAGTTCAGTCCTCATTCCCAGCTGAAATCTCCTGAGCAGCCTTCACTCTCTACATTCCTATATGCATACTGGTCTTCTTGTCTCTGAACAGAATCACCCTCTTAGGCTCTGCTCACAGCATTCTAGGATATCTCTAGCCCACATTTATTTTCAAAGCTTTCTAAACTCTCACAAACGAATTTCAAAGGCTTTCAAACCACACAGTCACATGAAGTTACAGCAATGGTCCACTTTTCATCATTTTCCATCACAAGGAAAAAAAATACCCAACACCAGCAATTTAAAGAGGAGAGATTTATTTTGACTCACAGTTTCTATGGGTTCAGTCCACAGCTGACTTGCTCCAAAGCAGAAACAGCATGATGAAAGGGTCTGGTGAAGGAAAGATGTTCAACCCATGGCAGCCAGGAAGTAAAGAGAGAATGGAGCAGCCAGGGACGAGATCACATCTACCCAGGTCACTCCCGTAGTGACCTACCTCTTCTGACCAGGCCAAACCTCCTAATGGTACATTCAGGTGTGAAATCATAAGTGGTATAAGACCTTCCTGATCCAATCACCTTCCAAAAACCCCACCTCTAAATATATGGGGTGTTTTATATCTATACCATAAAATATATGCTTTGTTTATGTCTTTGTTGGTTTTATGGCCTGGAAATGATTTTATTATGCAGTGGAAACAGACATAGGCCTCCTGTCTGTGCCAGAGCTCTCAGTGCCACTTACTCTGGCTTAATAAAGCTGACAGTGACATGCAAACCAATGGACAAAGAAGAGCACTGTAACAGAGTAATGAGACTTTTTGTCAAATGTTTACTACCTTTTCCATTTGTTTCATAGTATGTTAGAATGTTCTGATCAGTGTATATAGGGGCACACACTTTTCCTTTCATCTCAGGCTCCAATAAAGAGCTCCACACTATTGCAATAACCATTTGCCCCCTGCTCAGAATTTTGTTATTTGTAATTTGATAAACATTAATTTTGTATCTTTGTTAAGGAATTGATAAGTATGTTGATCCAGAATTTCAAATATAAACCCTAGCTTTCTGATTAAAACAGCTTACTCTAGTTTGAAAACTTCAAATTAAAAATTTGCTTACTTGTAATCACTTACTTCATATTTATCCATCTTTATATTCCTGTGCCAAGGAAGCACTCATTATTTACTAAGTTAAATTATACTCTAACATAAAAATATGATTAATTAAAATACCTCATTTCACATCCAGGCCAAATATCTGAAAGTTTATAGTGTTCTGTAATTTTTATTTTCTCTTTTTCATCTACACAGAAAAGTATTGCTAATTCTTTTTTATTTGGTTTAATTAGAGCAATTATCTCTACAAATGTTTTTTTCTTTTAGATAGCCATACAGAATAAAACTGTGAGAGTTGTAGAGCATCATACTTTTATGGTGTACAAGAAATAATTTTTCAAAGCTAGAGATATTCAGTCTTAATGTGAGGTAGTGATTTCCTTGTCACCAGAACAGTTTATTCAAAAGTGAACACCAGTCACTGTGGTTGTTATAGGAAGGATTCTAAAGAATGAAAGGAGTGTAAAATGGCTAAGCTAATAAATTTTATGCCATATGTATTTTAACACAATAAAGAATTAGGGGAAGATATGAGGAGCTCAAATTTTATTACTCCAGAGACCCTTTTCTACTCAAGAACACTACAAGAAGGCCCCATCCAAAAACAGTATTATAAGTTTCTATGTGAATAAAATGCATGGTTTTTGTCAGCTTAGTTTTTTATGTAACTATGAATCAAAAAGAAATGTGAAAAAAATGTAAATATTTTCATGATTTCAAATCCAAAGGCTAAACATGCATTCTGAATAGCCTCATATTCCTTTTAAACAATCAATCACACAGCATTTTGTCCATACTCTAGAACCTACTCAATTTTCACTACTTACACTGTGAAGCAAAACATCATGTTATTCTATTTGTTCTAAAATTGCCTCTTCTTTACTGAAGAGGAACATTAAAAGTCATTTCTCTTTGAGCAAACTGATTTAAATGCACTAATAAAAATATCAGTATGCTATATCCTTCAGAAATATATTTTCAGGGATCCAAAGATGGAATAATGGCTTTGGTTCCATTCAAGTTGAAACACAAATACTTGGTTTCTCCACATTAGTGTTCCTCAGCCTGGATGATCATTACAAACACCAGGGAAAGTTTCAAGTGCTGCTGCCAGGGTACCATGTCAGGCAATTAAATCATAATCTCCTAAAGGCAAAGAAGTCTATCTGTTGAAGTTTCCTAATTGTTTTTAGTGTGCACCAAAGATGAAGACCTACTATTATGTTTGTACTCTGTACTCACTTTCTCTGGCAAGTGTTTACTCTCTGACGTATATGGAATTTAATAATAAAAGTCATAAGTTCTCTGTGCAATGACTAAGTCCATGCCAGACACCAAGACACAGGAGCCATCAAAATATTTTAAATGCCCACAGAGGACCAACTGGCAACTGCTGATTTCCACAAGGCACTTTTCTTCCATCATGTGGAGAAATGAAAGATCAAAAAAAATTGATATTCCTAAACTAGGCTGAAAAAAAAGTTTTTTAATTCATAGTCTAGGGATTATTTTCTTTGTTTTACTACAAAACATAGTCGAGAAGTAAGTAGACCATAATTTGGGAAACTCCTACTGTGTCATAGCACTCCATCTAACTGTGGGATATCATACCCAAGTACCAATTCTGCATAGTGATGAAAATAACAATAGACCATATTTGGTGGCACATATTTGTAATCCTAGCTCTCTGGAAGGCTGAGGCAGGAGGATGGAATGTTTGAGCTCAGCCTGGGTAACTCAGCAAGACTCTGTCTCAATGATGGTAACCAGCTCAGGTCTGGGAAGCTGCAGCCAGCCCTGCCCTTGCACACACACACCAACCACCACTGGGGATGCTTCCCGCCACCAGCAGCCAGTGTAGGCTAAGAAAAGCAGCAGCCACACCTACACCAGTGCACCCCATGGCCACCATCAGATACCCACAGCCAGCCAGGAGAACCAAACAGTCACACTTTGGAGAAATTGTAACCAACGCAGGAAGCACCTGGGACCCCACTACCCACTTGTCCAGAAGAACCCAGGAAAATGTCAACATGAAGAAGCAAAAAGCAGTCTCTGGCTCACAACCCATGCAGAGCAATTCCAGGAGATGAAAACATGGAAGAGATAGGGATTCGCATACCTCAAGTTTCTAAAGTGTTACAACTAAAGTAAAAACAACTTCATGAGGCTATAAAAGAAATTAGGACAGAAATACCGTCTCAGGTAAAATAAGAAATGAAAAACATAATAAAAGAATTGATAAGCATCTTTAAAGAAGATATAGATTAAAAAATAGAGGAACATAGGAAAATGAGGGAATCCTTGAATGAACAATATAAGAAAGATTTACAATGCATGGAACAGATTCAAAGAGATATCTAGGAAACTAAAAACTCCATTGAAAACTGGCAAAACCTCTTGAAAGAAACTGAAGATAGACTTTCAGACCTTGAAGACAGGTTTTCAGCTAGCAATCTGAAAGGAAAGATCTCTTAAAAACAATAAGGAACCAGGAAATAACAACTCAATGGCTGTAAGACAATGCAAAGAAAAATAATTTAAGAATGATAGATGTCAGCAAAAATACAGGAATCAACACAAATGAAATAAAGTCTATTTACAGAAATAATAGAAGAAAACTTCCCAAGCATGGGAAAATGACATGACATACCAATAAGGCATATCAAACTCCAGCTAGCCAAAACCAAAATAAATCTACACCCAGATATATAATAATAAATATTCCAGAAATTCAGCAAAAGAACAGAATATTAAAAGCTGTTAGAGGAAAAAATCAGATCACACATAAAGAAAAACCCATCAGAATCATGACAGACTTCTTAACACAAACCACCAAGTCAATAAGAAGTTGCAGTGAAGTATTTCAAATTCTGAAAGAAAACAATTTCCAACCCAGATTGATGTACCCTGCAAAAATATCTTTCAAAATTAATGGAGAAATAAGATAGTTCCATGACACAGAACAACTGAAGGAATTCATGACCACAAAACCAACCCTACAAAGAATACTGAAGGACATTCTAGAAAGAGATAAAAATTGCCATGGTTCCAGGAACAGAAGCAGAGGGGGATTACAGAGCTGGGCAGACAGTTGAACAAAAGGGAAAAGTAGGTAGCCAATGGCAGGAAAATAGCATGGCAGAGATGAGCCAATGCATGTTGGCCATAACCATTAATGTAGATGGACTCTATTCACTAATAAAAAGAAACACAGGGAGAGTGCATCAGGAGACAGGACCCATCAATATGCAGCACACAAGAAACACATTTAACTCAAAAGAAAATTCATAGATTGAAACTCAAAGGGGAGAAAACAATGCTGTATGTGACAGGGAACCAGAAAAAAAGTAAGAGTAGCTTGCTCATCAACCATAGAATGGATTTAAAAAGATATGGCATTTTTACACAGTGTAAAGCTACTTAGCTATAAAGAAAGATAACCTTGAGGCTCTTGTAGGTAAATGGATACAACTTGTGATCATGCTCATGGGTGAAATGGTTCAGAGTTGCATGGGTGAACATCATGTTGTCTCCCTAGTATAGAAAGCTAAAGGAGTTAGTGGGATTCAAAATGCACAATAGATATAGTGAAAGTGAAAAAGGAGGAAATATCTAAAAAGGGAAGGGAGTGGCCATTGTCAATCTATTATCATGTTTTGAAACTCTCTATTGTTTTCATTATTGTGTTTAGAGTGGTTTTATTCTGTTTTTTTTATTTGATTTTATTACATTTGATGGCATGGCAGCTATTTCAAGCATAAAATATATTATGGTAGCCATTATTGATTTCCTATTATCTTGTTTTGAAGCCCTATATTGCTTTATTTGTTTTGTTTTCATTGATTTTATTCTATTTTGTTTTGTTTCATTTTATTATGTTTGGTGATATAAGAAGCTACTTTGAAGATAATAAGAGGCATTATGGTAGCCATTGTTGTTTTTCTATTATCTTGTTTTGAAATACTATATTGCTTTCATTGTTTCATTTGGATTGGTTTTATTCTGTTCTGCTTTGTTTGATTTTATTATGTCTGATGGTATGGGCAGTTATTTTGAAGATAACAAGAGGCATTATGGTAACCATTATTGATTTTCCTTTATCCTGTTTTGAAGTCCTATATCACAGTTATTGTTTTGTTTTGATTGACTCTATTCTGTTTTATTTCACTAGGTTTTATTCTCCTCAAAATAAAAAAAGACTCTGTCTTAAAATAAAAAATAAATAGACTGAGGATGTAGTTTGGTAAGGGGCCTGTGTTCAGTTCCCAATACTACCATCACCATCCCAAAAAAGCAGCAGCAATACCATTTTCCATATCAGATGATTTTTATTTTGAGAACTGTGATAATTAACTGCTGTGTCAACTTGAATAAGAGATGCTCAGTTTATTGATCTTGTATAGTTCTGGATGCATCTGAATGTCAGACTTACTCAAGAGAAGAAGATCCATCCTGGGTGTGTGTGGCACCAACCAATAGGCTTGTAGCCAGGATGAAATAAAAGAGGAAAGAAGAGGTTTTTATTCTGCTTCTTCCGAGGAGCTGCAGTCTTTGCCATTGCCTTTGGACGACCATCTTCACCTTCCATTTCAGACTCTTCAGCCTTTCAACGTAGCCCTCTTATTACGGTTTGTGTCTAGCTGTGTCCTCAGAGCCTCATGTGCTCACAGGACTTTTTCCAGGTGGCTGAATCTAGAGTGTATGGTGCTGGGATTAAGGGTGTGTGGTTATTAAATCAGTCCATGACTGGTTTCGTATAGTTCTGGCTAGGATTAAGGGTGCAAGTGCTCCACCCACACCAGAGAAGGTAGCTTACAAACAATATAAGGGACAGTAATTTTTGAGTGAAACAAATTTTCATGATATGAAATTTCCATAAGTGGCATCACCTCGGTGCTCGAGAGCTGTGGATCCTGGGGCACTTCCAATTTTGGATTTTCAGAATAGAGACTCTCAATCTGTATCCTATGTCAAATAATCACTAAGATACCTAGACTAATTATAGGAAGAGAGAGAGAAACACCGAATTCATACTATAATTTAACCTCTCAAAAGCTAACCCAAATTGTATTGACTATCAAAGCCTTCTGATCCATTACTCTTTCCCTCTGAATTCTTACAATTTTTCACCACTATAACACTTTTAGAAGTCAATTCAATATTGATTTGGTATTGCTACAAAATGTTGGTATTTTTCTCTTCATATGTAAAAAAATATAAGTAAACCAAGGACAGGATTATATTATGCTTGAGCCCAACCCAGCATTAAGCATCCAACTGGGCAATACCTACTTTAGAGTGATGAGATGCTACCTTCACCATGGAGCTTGCTCAGTTACACACCCATTAGGAGTGGTCAGGGTTCTGACAGTCTTGCACCTACAGCTAAATAAGTGCGTTGTCTCAATGATCTATGACAGCAGATCATTCCATAGAATGTTTATTATAACAATTTACAGCAGACTGCTCCACAGCATGTTTGATAATAATTCAAATTCATCTAATCCATTGTTCTTTATAATAACAATGCCTTTATCTGCTCATGTACACATTGGTTAACTAAGCAGAAAATCTACTTAGGTAGCACATATGACTGCCAACATTTTATTCACAGGATGAATTCGGGTTTTCCTGAATGTTGTTTTGGGGAATAGTAAACCACTACAATACAAGAAAGAGAAGAAAGGGGAGGGTGAGCAAAGAAGATCTGGGCCTGGTGGGGAACCCACCATGTATCTCATGTATCTCAGCTACTCCGGAGGCTGGGGCAGGAAGATCATGAGTTTGAGACAGATTGAGCAACATAGCAAGGCCCCATTTTAAGAAAAATAAATAAACAAAACAAATAGCATCTCATAGTGAAGTAAGAATGAAAAATGGTGCATTTTTTATCAGATCTTGAAAATTTCCACCGTGCATTAATACCCTAGGACTCCTGTGAATTCCTGCAGTGAGAAAACCTGTTTGATTTCCTTGACCACAGCATTTCTCAATGAAATCATTTGTCATGCAACATTCAATAACATCCCACAAAGCATACTTTAGGAAATGCTCATGATGAGACTCAGGCTTGCATTTTCTTTTTCTTGAAGTTTGTACCAAAATATCCTATTTATTACTGAGGTATTATTATATGGTTTGTCTGGATTAATTAAAGGAATCTTAACATCAGAAGTCTTGGTTTTATCCAAATTCATTCTTAATGATTTGTCATCCAGAAAACCATCTTTCAGTGTCTGGAGGACCAAGTAGACAATCCATATATTTTGAGGCTCTCAGAAATGAAGATGACTATTTCACTCGCCAGTTAGACTCCACAAGTGCACAGAAGGTTGTCAACTTTTATTCACTGACATGTTTCCCAGATGTGTATTTTTCTTCTCTAATTCAGCTGTTAGAACACAACAGTGACACTTTAAAATATTCCATTTAAGAGTAAATCTGTTAACACCAAAGGACACTATAGATTACACAAAGTGAGACTGCATGACAACAAAGAATGATGGAAAAGAACATCTGTTCTGATAGAGAACAAAACCTTCTGGCCATACTTAAAATATTAAAATCTGATTTGCAGCAGTTTCTGTTCCTCTGTGAAAACAGAGAAAAATGGTGAAAGCAAAGACCTGGAATAGGGTTCTGGATACCATAGTAACCGCACCTTCAGTGGTGACATTATGTACCACCTGGTGCTCTTCCTGCTAAATTGTAATATTATGTCTCTATATTCAGCAAGGTGGGACAAAGCTTAGGTATAAAAGGAACAATGACATTAAAGCAAAAATTCACCTACAGGTTGGGGTAGGGTGCATCAATCTTTTTTATTTTACCAGTAACGTCTTTTGGGCTACCAGGGGTTAGCACCATAGCAAGATTTATGAGCAGAATCAAAACCAAAAGTACTCTAAAGGTAAAATAGAGAACTATAGCCCTGTATATCACAAACCTGCATAGAAGCCTTTACTGAAACAATATTTCAGGATGAAAATATTGCCAAACTTTCATCTATTTAATCACCAGATCTGGCAAAGCAGGGGTTGACTAACCCCCGAGAAGAGGTGGGGTAGTAGGTAAGACATTGAACTTGGTGCTCCTTCTGTGCTGCTCATGTGCAAATGCAGTGTTGTTGGGACATGGTCACAGTGAGTCACAGTATTAGGGGTAACCTACGAGGTAAAGGTAATGATGGTTTTCTACTTTCCTATCAAATACACTCTTTTATTGTTTTTGGAAATCTACCCAAATAGAGAAGTTTTTTTTTAACTATGGGCCAAAATTCATCTCTAGACATATCAATATTAAGTCAACAACCATCTGTTCATTGGCAAATTTGTTCTGTAGAAGATACATCTCACTATTAAGCACCAAATATTTCTGACTCTCTGTTCAAGGATACAC
>PVJX010042057.1:0-14367 GCA_004027295.1 Dolichotis patagonum
AGGAGAAGGAGAAGGAGAAGGAGAAGGAGAAGGAGAAGGAGAAGGAGAAGGAGAAGGAGAAGGAGAAGGAGAGAGCGTTGAGAACGTTAAGGCGTTATGGTGTTGAGATGTTGAGGTATTGTGGGTTCTCCTACGTGTTGCTGTTTGAGCCATCAGGTTCTCCTGGAGAAGCTCTGGTCCTCACATAGAGCATTGCTTCCTGGCTCCGGAGGGGAAGACATGTGCCACATGATCTCTAGGATGAACTCGTCACACTGGCTTCCTGGCATGTACTCGACTATGATTGTCGTCGGAGGAGCTCGGGGCCTCCGTGTCGCTGAGGATGGCTGTGGTGCTTTTCAGGACAGCCCTGGTCTTTGTTGTGATTATGACTTCTCGGCTCCAGCGTAGAACCCTCAACCTATCAGCACGGCTCCTTCACCCTGCTGGCATAGACTTCCTAGTCTCCACCACTGACCTTTGAGCCTTCCCGGCACAAATCCATAAAAGAGACTGGCGTGAGTCCTTCTTGTGGGCTCTAGACCTCCAGATGGACTTGTGGGAGGCACTATCATGAGCTCTGGGTCTTTATCTGGCCTCAAGTGGGACAATGCTATGGGATTTAGGCCCTTGACTAAGTATTCTATGTCTTTGGTGTTGTGAATAGATTTCCTGCATTAACTTGTGTTAACTCAGGGTGACCATCATAGAAATAATATTATAAACTCCATGTCCTTATTCTAATTGTTCTCTGCATAAACCCTGACTACAACAAGATGTATGACTCTGATGAGCAATTTCACTCCATTATTGTCTTATTTTTAAGACTCCGGCATATATGTGCACCTGTGTACAGGTGTGATCACTCTCAGGTTTATAATGTGCACATTTGATTTATTCTTGATTCAGAACAAAATATATAAAAAGTAAAATGTATCAGACCCAAATAGGATACTCAGGACCAAGGTTGGTATACATTTGAAAAATTGTTTAATATAACTTCCCATCAACAGAATAAATAGGGTGGGTTTAGGTGAGTCTCTTAAAAGAAGTAGAAGAAAACACTGACAAAACTCAGTACCACTTTTTGATAGTTATAGAAAACTGGAAGTAGAAAAGAATATTCTTAATCTGAAAAAAAGTATCTACTGAAAAGGAGCAAATATCATTCTTAATGATGAATAGAAAAATGGCTTTCCTTTTTATCAGGAAGATTGTTGGAGCTCACCACTTATATTTAAGACCATGGTAGAAGT
Source organism: Dolichotis patagonum (assembly GCA_004027295.1). Classification (NCBI taxonomy): domain Eukaryota; kingdom Metazoa; phylum Chordata; class Mammalia; order Rodentia; family Caviidae; genus Dolichotis; species Dolichotis patagonum. The sequence continues at coordinate 1,236 of PVJX010042057.1, forward strand.
CATAGGTGATACAAGACAAGAAAAAGAAATTGGCTCACACATCTGAAAAGGATGAAAAAACAACTTTTTAAAATTGTGGATGAGGAAAATCATGAAGTAGATGGAAAACAAATTGGAGAAAAGAAACTAGAAATAACAAGTAAATTTATCAAGGTCAAATGCACACTATTTACTTTGATATATTGTGCTTTGTATATATTGCTTTTGCACTGTATCAAGAATAAGTCAAATATACATAATGTAAATGCATGTATTTACAATGTATATGAGGTCAGCTGTAAAAAATCAGTTATAGTTCCATGTACTATTATCAAATAACTGAGAAATAATTCTATGAACATTATTAAAAAAATCAAAGAACATGAAATATTTAGACATAATTTTAACAAGTCAGATGCAAAATTTGCACACTGAAAAGTACAAAAATTATTGAGAAAAAGTAAATACATACAAACAGATGTAGAAATATATTTTAATCAAGTAAAATATATCCCCTAAATTGATCTTTATACCTAATGCCATCCCAAGCAAAGGTATCAGCAGGATTGTACTTCCAGGGAGATGGCAGGTAAGCAACAGCAACAGATCAGCCTCTGCATGGTTTGGAATGCAGACCCAGGAGGACCTGATGGAAGACTGAAGCCTCCAGAGAAACTGAAGACAAGAACACAAGTGAGAAAGAAGGAAGGAACCGCCTGCACTTACTCTCCGACTGCTGGCTTGTGGCCCATAAGAAAGGAAAACTGAACCCACAGAAACTCAGGAAAGCGAGGGACTTGCGAAGCTTTCGGGGAGGAACCTGGCAGTGGAATGGCCCGCAGATGCTATGAGCTGCAGCAGCAGGGCAGTGACTGCAGTTCGGAACCAGTGGTTGGATGCATTCCAGAGAGAGGTCACTGAACCCAGCACTCGGAGAAGACGTGGGTTGGCTTCATTCCAGGGCTCTCAGTGTCATGGTCCCACAGGGACTGGGTGAGGAACAGACACGAGAGACATCCAAGCTGGAGCCATGGTCAGCTGGCAAGAGAACTCACGAGTTTAAGCCAAATGACCCAGGGCCCAACTACCAAGGCCACGGCCAGGATCAGCGGGTTGAATCTCAGTGGGTTGGAAGTCCCAGAACTGGCACTCACTACCCCTCACCTGGGGATGGCATTCAGCCTAGATCCGGCCCCAACAGCCTTTTTCATCTACTAGCAAGAACGGGGACACTGTTCTGTTGATCACAAAAGAAAACCGTATTATCGAATTTACAGGTAAATTTCTTTCTTTTTTTCTTTCTGTTTTTGGTTTGTTATTTGTTCAGTTGGTTTTTTGTTTTTGCATTTTTTGTGAGTGTCAAGTTTTTAGTTTTATTTAAGTTCCCTCCTTCCTTCCTTCCTTCTTTCCTTCCTTCTTCATTAGTTTTCTGGGGCTTTGGAAATCTTCCCTTACCCTTTTGCCTTGCTGCTTATTTCTATTTCTTACTTTTTGCTTTTTCTTCTCTCTTTTAATAATTATATCATAAAATTATTTCTCTCTTATTTTTGCTCTATATAATTTTTTTCCATCTTTTTTGGCTTCTATTTCTTGCTAGATTTTCCCTCCCCTTTATCTAATTATATAAAGATCGACCCACCTCACCCTAACTTCCCTGTCTTCCTCATACCACAGTTTAAAGTCTCAAAGATCTGCTCTTGCAGTCTCCATTCCCAAACCCTCTATCTTTAACAGTAGAATATAGTTTTTGTTAATCTTTTGATAGTTAGCTTGGTAAAATTACTGTTGAATTTTTTTCTACCATTAGCAGAGATATAGCTGTCACATTTATAACGTATTAGCTGTAAGGCAGTACCTGGGTTGCCATAATGTTTAAATCATAATCGCTGATTTCTTCTCTAGGATTAAGGGTGATACATGATTGGTTCTTATGGGATATTAATATCTAATTTGTCTTGGAAAGTACTACTGTAGCTAATTCATTTAAGACTAATAGGGTCACATAATTGCTGCTATTTCTCTGTAAGCCAACACTCAGAATATCTTTGTGATATTAACCATACTAGGGTATATTCCCAGAGAACGTGGTTGCTGTGCTAACTATATTACATCCTTCTCTCCCAAATTTTAACCAAGGTGGTCAGTTCTTGGGGCTGTCCCAAATTAATATAGTTAGGTAACCCAAATTACTTCATTGAAAAGCAAGCAGAGACCTCTAAATTAACAACAAAGTCTTTAGACTGTAAGCATTCACAAATCTCAGCATAATACAAAACAAACAGATAAAAACAATAGAAACATGAAAAGAAAAGGAAACAAAACACTTCCCTAAACTCTCAACTGCCCTGAAACCAATCCAGGGGCTATAGGGGCCCTAGATTAGCAGGAGAGATTATCATAAACCACAAACCCAAATTACTCAAAAAGACAGCAAAGGAGGTCAGAAAACAGATCAAAGAGGTACTCTGTGGGATTAGAGACAGTATAATTAAAAAGATAATGGAAATAATAACCAAAAAGATATAGGAGTTTTCAGATGACACTTTTAAAAAGTAAGATGAACTAAATAAAATTACCTAAAACATGGATGACCAGTTTACTAAGTAATTAGAGTGTCTAAAAGGTTTCAATCAGAAATTCAGGAGATTAAAAATCATTTTGAAAGTATGGACAGCAGTACTGACCAATGTGAAGACAGAATGTCAGGACTAGAAGACAGTGATGCCTTCAAAGATCAACTATTCAAAGTCACCTTAAAAAAAAAAAGCATGAAAAATAGATCCAACAACTGCTACAGGATGCAAATAAGACTCATTTAAGAATAATGGGAATAAGTGAAAAATCAGGGAACAATAAAATGGCATAAAAAGGCCTATTCATAGAAATGACAGAAAACTCCTCCCCCCCAAAATAAACATACAGATAACTGGGGCATACAGAGCCCCAAGTATCCATGACCAAAAGCAAACTTCTCTCCACCACCCTATATTCGAAGTCCCAGAAGTCCATCACATGGACAAAATTTTAAAAGCTATTAGAGAAAGGAAATGAATCACATATAAAGGTGAACCCATTAGAATTACAGCAGACTTCTCTACATAAAAGGTAGCAACTTCCAACCCTGAATTATCTATCCTGTAGAACTTTCTTTTAAAATGAATAGAGAAATAAAATATTTTCATGACAATGAACTCACAAGAAATTCATGACCATGGAACCAGTGTTATAAAATATTCTCAAGGAAATCCTAGAAAGAATGAAGCCAATAATGCCAGTAAGTAAAGAAGAATAAATACACTTAGCAGGATGAGCAGCTAAGCAAAAAGAGAAAATGAAGAATCAGCAACAGGAAAATAATGCACTGACCAGAATAAGTCAATACCTCTCAGTAATAAACTTCAATGTGAGTGGTCTCAATTCCCCCATCAAAACATACAGACTGGTAAGATGGGTCAGAAAGAAGACCAATAATATGCACCATGTAAGAAACATATTTAATTTAAAAAGAATCTCACCGATTAAAACAAAAGGGTGGAAATCAATATTCTATGCAATGGGAACTCATAAAAAAGCAGGAGTTGGTCCCCTAGTTTAAGACAAAGTAAATTTCAAGCCAAGACTGATCAGAAGAAACAAAGAAGTTCACTACATATTGGTTAAGGGCACATTTTAACAGAAAGAATTACAATTTTAAACATATATACATCAAATACTGTACACCCATCTTCATAAATCAAACACTAATGCACATGAAAAATCAAACAAATATCAATCCAATTGTAATGGATTAATACCCCAGTGTCACCAATGGACAGGTCAGCTAGACAATAATTCCACACAGAAAGAGTTGACCCAAACCTGCTGTGTTACTCAATGTTTACTAGCATCGGATGTGAAGAGTGTAAGATGTCTGTTGCACACTGGAGACCCGAAGGATCCAGCTCAGGGCTTGGCGTCCACAGCAATGTCCTGTGCAACTCTATCTGAGGAGGCCAAAGGAGCCACAATGGAAGATCTAAGGATCTGCACTGGAAAGGCGCAAGGGCCAGTGCTGGAAGCCAAATTGTTTGTGCCAGAAGACTGAAGGATGTGAGACAGAAGGCTGGAGGATCTGACTGAAGCCAGGGGATGACGTCCAAGATGAAGGCGAGGACTGAGCCTCTCCCAAAAAGAAAGCAGCCAAAGCTCCTTCAAAAAAGTAGCTGCAACAAGGCTCCTTCAAAGAAGATCAACTTAAATCCCTTCCTCCCCTTCTCCTTTTACACCATTCAGAAAACAAGCCTCCTTAAGTGGGTCTTCCATCTCCAGAACTATGCCAACTCAATTCAACTGGGTGCTCCCTACTCAAGTTGACCCACCACGTCTATGAAAAAGTGGACTTAATAGATATCTACGGAGAGTTGCATTCAACTACAGCAGAATACACAGTATTCTCAGCAGCACGTAAGAGAGATAGACCACATACCAGCTCATAAAGCATGCTTATGCAATTGCAAAAGAATAAAAAATTTCCTGTGGGTATTGCCTTAGCTAATTTTTCATTGTTGAGACAAAAAACACAACACTCCAAGTTAAAGGAAGAAAAGTTTATTGTGGGTCACAGTTTATAGAGGTTTCAGTTCATAGTTGGCTGGCTCCAAGGCAGGGTGACATGGCAGAGAGACAATGTGTGTAGAAAAAATTCGTGGTGGACAGAAAGCTGCAAAGCACCAAAGTACTAAAGTAGCAGCAAGCAACAACAACAACCCTGTTTCTATCCCTTATATTCTATCCACTTGTACACAGGCTGGGCCTCCCCCTTATCAACACCCAGAACCACACCAAACCAGTCAGTGAACTAATTTAGTAAGCATACACCCTCAATCCCAGCGTCACACACTGTAGCTCAAGCCACCTCTGAAAAGCTTCACATGAGGCTTTGGGGGACCATCCAGACACAAGCCATAAGACATATTATTAGATTATTAGCACAGTGAAATTAGAAATCAATGGCAAAATAACACATAACCTGTGCAAACATGTTATATAATAGCTTCTTGAGTAATTAGTGATTCAAAGATGAAACTAAGGAAATTAGACAATTTCTATAGTCAAAGGATGCCAACATGACATACTAGGACCTATGGGACACAGTGAAAGCAGTCCTAAGAGCAAAGTTTATAGCAGGGAACCCACACATCAGAAAACAGACTGAGCTCAAATAAAAAACCTAATAATGCAACTCAAATTCCTAGAAAAACAAGAAGAATCCAAACCAGAGCTAGTATGACAAAGGAAAGTATAAGGACCAGAACAGAAACTAATAAAATTGAGATTTAAAAAATACAAAGAAATCAATGAAGTGAAGTATTAAGCAAAATAGACAAACCTATAACCACTCTTACCAAAATAAAGAAAAGACTCAAATTCATTCAATTAGAAATGAAAAACGCAAAATGACAATGAAGTCTGTTGAAAGCCAGAAGATTTTCATTAACGACTTTAGGAAAACATACTCTAATAAAATGGAAAATTTAGAAAAAATGGATAGATTCTTAGATACAAATGAACCACCAAAGCTGAACCAAGAAGATATAAAAATCTTTAATAATCCAACATCATTCAGTGAAATTGAAAAATTAATTTAAAAATACCAACTAAGAAAAGCACACATCTCTACCACTCACTGGCAAATACTATAAAGACTTTAGAGAATATCTAACGCCAATGCCCTGCAAACACTTTAATGAAATTGAAAGGCAAGCAATACTCCCAAAAGGATTCCTGGAAGCAAGCATTATTCTGATTTCAAAACCAGAAAACGATCCAAACTAAAAAGTGAACTACAGGCAACACTCATTAAATGAACATGGATGCAAAAATTTTCAGTAAGATACTAGCACACAGAATGCAGATAATCATCAAAAAATGATACATCACGATCACGTAGAATTCATTCCAGGGATGCAAGAATGGCTCTACACATGCAAATCATTGAATGTAATACATCACATAAACAGATGCAAGGACAAAAATCACATGGTAATCTCAATAGATGCAGAGAAAACCTTTGACAATACCCACCATCTATTCATTATAGAAACTCTGAATAAAATTGGAATAAAAGGATTTGTATTCATGTGATAAAAATCATCTATGACAAATCATCATTGAGCACCATACTAAATGGGGAGAAGCTGAAAACTTTTCCTCTAAAACTAAACATAAGATAAAGGTGTCTGCTATCACCACTTCTGCTCAACATAGTTCTTTTTTATCCATTTGTCAGTTGATGGGCATTTGGGTTGTTTCCAAGATTTAGCTATTATAAACTCTGCTGCTATAAACATAAGTGTGTAGCATCATATTTTAATTCTTTCAGGAAGAAGCGAAAGAGAAGAATAGCTGTGTCAAATGGAACCTCTAGTCTTAGTTTTTGAGGAATCTCCACACTGATTCCCATACCAGTTGCAACAGTCTACACTTCCACCAACAGTGAAGAAGGGTTCCTTTTCCCCCACAGTCCCTCCACTAGGTGTTATTGGTTGATTTCTTGATGATAGTCATTCTTTCTGCACTGAGATGGAATCTCAGCACTTTTTTAATATGCATCTCTCAAATGACCAGTGATGCTGAACATTTTTCATGTATTCATTTGTCATTTGCACTTTTTCTGAGAAGTGTATATTCATTTCAGATGCTGCTTGTTGCACTGAGTCTTTAAATTTGGCATGGTGGGGGTCCTGATTTTTTTTTTCAGTTCCTTACATGTTCTAGATATTAGTCTTTTGTCTGAAGAACAACTGGCTAAGATTTTTTTTCCCACTCTGTTCGTTGTCTTTTCAGTTTGTTAGTGATTTCTTTTGCTGAGTGAAAGCTTTTTAATAAGATGAGATCCCAGCTGTTGAGTCTTTGTAGTATTTCCCATGCAGTCAAGTTTTTGTTCATGAGGTCTTTGCACTTTGTTGAGTGTTTCAGTTTTAATATTTAGATCTTTGATACATTTTGACTTTAGTGCACTGTGCTATACATAGGTCTAGTTTCAGTTTTGGGCATATAGAAAGCCAGTTTTCCCAGCATAATTTTGTAAGAGGCTTTATTTCTTCCAGTAAATGTGTTTGGCCCCTTTGTCAAAGGTAAGATGGCCAAGTGTGCTTGAAGTTGTTTTTGCCTCTTCTAATCTTGAACAAATGTTTTTTATAGGTATACACAGTGTTCCACCCCAAAATAACAGAAAAAATATTCTTTTAAGCTGCATATAGTACTTTCTCCAAAGTAGACCACATAATAGCTAACAAAGCAGGCATACATAAATGCAAAGGAATCAAAATTTTATCATGCATATTATCCAATCACAGTGCAAAGAAACTAGAAATAAACAACAATGAAATGAAATGAGTAAGTTGCACAGAAATTACACAAATATATGGAAATTAAAAAACATACTCTTGAATAAAAAATAGTTTATAGAGGAAATTAAGGAAGAAATAAGACAGTTCCTAGAAGTAACTGATAGTGCAGTACAACACGCCAAAACATATAGGATATGATGAAAGCAGTCCTATGAGGGAGGTTTATAGTTGTGACTGCCTGCATCAGAGAAATGTAAAAAGCCCAAATATATAACTTAATAATGCATTTTTAGGTTTAATAAAACAAGAATAATCCAAATCTGCAGTGTGTTCAAGGAAGGAAATCACAAGGATAAAAGCAGAAATAAATGAACTGAAGACAAAAACAAATAAAAAACAAAGAATCAATGAATTGAAGAGCTATTTCTTTGAAAGAATAAACAAAAGACAAGCCCTTAGTCAATCTTACCAAAAAAGGAAAGAAAATACACAAATAAGTATAATTAGAAATGAAAACCACAAAATCACAATGAGTAATACTGAATTCCAGAAAATTATTAGCAACTACTACCAACATATATGTCAAAAAATTAGAGAATTCAGAAGAAATAGAGATTAGTTGATATGCATGAATTACCAAAAGCAAATCTAGAGGATTTGAAAATCTTGAACAAACCAAAAGCACATAATGAAATTGAAGCAGTAATAAAATGCCTAACAGCTAAGAAAAGCTCAGGACTTAATGAATCACTGTCAAGTTCTTCAAGAACTTCAGAGAACATCTAACACTGATACTTTTCAAACTCTTGAATGAAATCAAGAGAAAAGAATATCCCCAGAATCATCCTTGGAAGTCAGAATTCCCCTAATTCCAAAACCAGACAAAGATACAACCAAAAAAGAAAACTACAGTCCCATCTCTCTAATGAATTTACATATAAAAATCCGTAAAAAATACTGTGAAACAGAGTGCAACAAATTATCAAAAAGATCATATACCATAACCAAGTAGGCGTCTTCCCAGAGATGCAAGGACGATTCAATTCATGCAAATCAGTAAATGTAATTCATCACATAAATCGAAACAAGGACAAAAATTATTTGGTCATCTCAATAAATGCAGCAAAAGCCTTTGACAAAACCCAACATCCATTAATGATTAAAAATCTGAAGAAAATAGATACAGAAGGACCTTATCTCAACTTGATAAAAGCCATTTGAAAACAACCTACTGCCAACGTCGTATTGAATGGAGAAAAATTGAAAGCTTTCTTGATTTAAAAATCAGAAACAAGAGAAGGATGGTCACTATCACCACTCCTGTTCAACATAATCCTCAAAATATTAGCCAGAACAATCAAGAAAAGAAATAAATAAAAGGGATACATATTAGGAAAAGATGAAGTCAATTATTATTTGCAAATGACATGACCTGTTACTTAACAGATCCCAAAAACTCCACCAAAGATCCCTAGAACTAATAACTAAATTTGTCAATGTAGCAAGATTCAAAATCACCACACAAAATTCAGTAGCAAACACTAATAATAAACTCACTGAAAAAGAAATTAGGAAAACAATACCATTCACAATAGGGTCAAAAATATTAAATACTTAGGTATGAACCTACCAAAGGACGTGAAAGACCTCTACAATGAAAATTACATCACTCTGAAAAAGGAAATCAAGGAGGACATCAGGAAATGCAAAGATATACCCTGTACCTGCATAGGCAGAACGAATATAATCAGCTTGGCTATACTTCCAAGACTGATACACAGGTTTAAGGTACTCCCAATTAAAATACCAATGGCATTTCTCACATGTCTTAAGAAAAAAAAAAAATCCTAAAATTTATATGGAACCAGAAGAGACCCAGAATAACAAAAGCAATCTTGGGTAACAAAAGCAGAGTAGATGGCATTGCAATTCCAGACTTGGACTTGTACTAGAAAGCTATGCTTATTAAAAAGCACAGAAGTGGGCCAAGTGTGATGGCGCAGGCCTGAAATCCCAGCACTTGGGATACTAAAGATGGAGGATCCCTGAGAGTTCGAGGCCAGCCTGGGCTACAAAGTGAGTTCAAGGCCAGCCTGAACTGCGTAGTGAGCCCCTGTCTGAAAAAGACAAAAAAAAAAAAAGCACAGAAGTGACACAAAAATAGCAGAAGCAACCCCAGGCACATACAACTCTTTGATCTTTGACAAAGGACCAAAAACATTTTGGAAGAAAATTAGAATCTTTACTAATTGATGCAGGGAAATTTGGATATCTATATGCAGAGATTGAATTGAGGCTTACGTATCTCATGATATATCTCATGATATGTTAAATTAAAATCAAAATGGATAAAAGATCTAAATGTTGGAACAGAAGCACTTTCTACTGGAAGATAAAGTAGGTACACCTCTTGAAGACATAGATTTATGCAAGGACTTTCTGAACATAATCCCAGAGGTACAAGAAATAATACTGAGGATCAACAGATGGGATCATATCAAATTAAAATGCTTCTGCACAGCAAAGGAAACAACCAATGGAGTGAAGATCCAACTTATGAAATGGGAAGTTTCTGCTAGCTATTCTTCAGATGGAGGACTAACATCTAGCATATATGAAGAAATAAAAAAGAGACCCACCAAAATAAAAGAGCCAACCAAAAAATGGGCAACCAAAATGAATAGGTACTTCTCAGAAGAAGTACAAACACCCAATGTGTGTAAAAATGATCATCATTGCTGACCATTAGAGAAATGCAAGTTCAAATTACATTGAGACACCATCTTACCCTAGAAAGAATAAAAAAAATCTAATAACAAATGCTGGCAAAGATATAGGGAAAACTGCTGGTAGGAATGTAAGCTAGTAAAACCACAATGAAAATTAGTGTGGTGATTCTGCAAAAAACAAATAATAGACATTCCATTCTATCCAGTCATCTCTCTTCAAGGTGTCTTCTCAAAAGAATTAAAATCATCACATTACAGGGATACATGTGTGCCCATGTCTGTAGCAGCACAATGTATACTAGCGAAATCTTGGCAATAGTACATACATCCATCATCAGATGAATGGATAAAGTGAATGTAGTGTTTATATACAAAGGAGTACTACTCTGCCACAAAGACAGAGAAACTAGAGGTATTTGTGGGTGAATGCATGCAATCTGAGAATATAATGTTAAGTGAAATAAGTCAGGTACATAAATATCACATGGCTTCTCAGATGAGAAAATATAAAAATAAAGAGCAAAGTTCAAGATAAATAAATAGGAAGTAGAAATATATTCAAATAATTCCCCAAATTACTCATTCCACTATATCAAAAATATTTTAATATATATGATCCTTCATTTTCTTTATATTATTGATTTCTCTTACTTCATTGAAAAGAAAGTTTTGCTATTATCTGTTTGTTTCTTCTTTGTAAGAGATAATCTTTTTTTTTGTCTCTAACTACTTTGAAGATAATAATACACAGTGCATTGCCAATTGTTATTTTTATTAGTTTGGTATGAAATTTTTTTTATTTTTTCATAAAATAAAAAGCAGGAAAATGAAGATAAAAAGAGGACTGGGAATGTAGCTCAGAGTAAAGGTCTTGAGTTCAATCCCCAGTGCCACATATATTAAGCAGATAAAAATATTTCATTACTCATCAGGAAAATGTAAGTTAAAGGCCCAGTGTGCACATGGTTTAAATTGGCTGGACTGATACACGAAGGGTTAGGAAACCCTCATAAAGTCTTGCTGGAAATGTAGACTTCGAAAAATACAGTTTGGTGCTTGCTGTACATTTACCATACAACTGAAAAATACTCTGCTTTCAAGGTTTTTCCTGAGGGCAGGGATGGGGGGGAGAATCCATGCAAAACCTTGTAAATATGTGTTCCTAGCAGCTTTAAAAAAATAACTCACTAGAGCAGTCCACACTTCTCAACAGGTAAGAGGATAGGCATACTGTAGATGGCACATGGAATATTATTAAAGGGAACAAGTAAGGTAGACACATAACAATCTGGTTAATTTGGTTTATCAACTCCACGGTAAGGATCCTGGCTCTGGGTCAGTCATGCCCTCCACATGACTGGAGCATGGACGGAGGGCGGTTGTAGGAATCTGGGGTAGCAGCAGTTCTTGGTTTTAGTTTTCATTTCAGCAGATTCGCTAAGGATGATGCGAGGGGCGTGGCAGAGTAAAGATTTCCATCCATCTGGCTCAGTCCAGAGCCTGGCACTTGTTGGTTCTCTGGATTGGTTCTTTCAGGACACTGTTGAGGTGACCCTACAGGAGGCAGGAATTAGCCACGTAACATCAGGGTGATGCAACCCAGGGATTTTGTACTGCAGAGGTTCAGGGTTTAGTCCTCACTAAAGATTTTTAAATAAGCTTTGCATTTTTGATTACATTTTCAAATAAATGTAAATTCACAGAAAAGTCTTGAATATAGAGAGCTCCCTTATCCCCTATTCCGAGTTTCGTGTATTAGCTCGGTACGTTTGCCATGATGAATGAGCCGGTACTGACAATGTATGAACTAAGCCCATACGCCATTCAGATGACCCTAGTTTTTAACCTAATGTCTTCTCGTTTCAGGATTCCTTGCAGGGTACCACATGAAAGCTAGTCATGTACATCCTTAGGCTCCTATTGGCGGGGAGGGTTCCCAGACTCTCATTGTTTTTGATAACCTTGACAGTTTTAAGGAGCACTGCTCCAGCATATTGCAGACATGTGATAATCTGAGGTTCTCCTCATGACTGCGTGGGGGTTTTGCGCCTGAGGGAGGAAGATCAAAGAGGTAAAGCCAAGGACATCACACTGTATCCAGAGAACAGTCTCAACATGACGCGTGTGAACCTCGGTGACCTGGCTGAGACTGTGTCTCTCAGTTTTCCTCACCATGAAGTCCTTCTTTTCCTTCCCTGATCTAAAGTGTACTTTAGCCTGGCCGGGATAAATAGCGTGCGCTGGACTGAGACAACAGTGGCGCCGTAGTCCCCGGTCCATCCACCCGGCCCAACCGGGCACCGCGCATTGTACTGCGCCCGGAGCCCCCGGCACGCAGTTTCAGATTTGCATCTCGGCGCGACTGTTTGGGACTGGTAGGCCCGCCCTTCATCCACAGGGAACTTCCTGGAGACCAGCATCTGGGCCAGGTCTGTTTGGGCCCGTAGCTCCACTCTTCACCCTCAGGAAGTCTCCCAGAAAACAGCATCACGGCCTGTCTCTTTGGGACCCGAACCTCTCGGACCCGCAGAGTGGCCCAGGCTGTTTGGATTGGGAATATTGTGGAGACTAGCATCTTGGCCAGGTCTGTTTGGGACCAGGAACTTTTCAGAAACCAACATTCTGGCCTGACTCTTTGGGACCTGTAGGCCCACCCTTCACTCGCAGGGAATCTCCTGGAGACCTGCCTGGGACAAAGCACGGTGGCCTGGCCTGCCTGAGATTCCACAGGCTCCAGGGTGACCACACCCAGAATTCCCCTTAAAACTTAGGGAGCCAGGAGCCCACAGAGGGGAGTTAGGACCCTGTGAGGAAGCCAAGAGCCTGTGTGGGAGCCACTGCCCCTCCAGGAACTGAGGGTGTAAGAGGTAATTCACCACATATGCAGAGAAACATTTGGAACACCGCTCAAAGTAAGGAAATATAGAAAAATGACAAAAGGAAAGACCAAAAGGCAGGCTCAAAGCCCTAGCCCTCCCCAAGAAAGCTTAGAAGCCGTGTACATAGAAGAAAAAAGAAGCCATACACCTGAAATGTCTGAAATGATATCAAATGAAATAAATATGCAAATAGGGAAAGCTATGGAGAAATTCA
>PVJX010042058.1:0-14358 GCA_004027295.1 Dolichotis patagonum
TTGAGGGCCGTGAATACAATGGTGCGCTAACTATGGCGCCCTCCACGCCCTGCTGTGAGGGCAGGAGGTGCACACAGCAGAGTCGCCCTCTGGCCCTGGCAGGTTTTGCTTCCATGAAGTGTGGAGACTGAGATTCCTCTGCTTGCCCCATTCAGTGCCATCTCCTCTTCTGCCGCACCTCTCTCCTGTGTGTCTGTCCGGCCTGCAGTCTGCACAGAGCAGCTGACTGCTGGGCCCTCCCTCCTGCCACTTGTGGCAGACCTGAGGGAGGCCAGGCCCTGCTCCTGATTTTATTATCATTATCATTATTATCATTATTATATTCATGGCAGCATGAGCCTGTGCATGCTGGGCAAACGCCCTACCACTGACCACGTCCCGCCTCTTTATGTTTTTGGAGGCGGGGTCTTGCTAAGTTTGCTCAGCCTGGTCTCACACTTGGGATCCTCTTGCCTCAGCTGCCCAGTAGCTGGTACCCAGAACCTAGTGCCCAGCTCACCCCCGGGAGACTCCCTGTCACCCCACTGTGCAGCGCCCAGCCCGTCAGGACCGAGACTCTCCCCTGGGGAGTTGGCTGGGTGGCAGAGCAGCCCCCACACCCAGCAGCTGGAAGCAGCGTGTGTCTGCCGCCTCGGTTTCCTAGGTCGGGAGTCTGAGCACAGGGCTGTGGCTGTCACCAAGTCCTGCGCTGGCGGCGTCCCTTCTGGTCGCAGGGGTGACAGAGCTTTCTGGGGTCCCTTTCCTGAAGTGCTGGTCCCGTCACGGGGTTCCGCTTTCCTGACCCCGCCCCCTAACAGCAGCACTCAGTTTTGGACTTTTTTTTCCCCCCAGGCAGGATTTCACTGTGTAGCCCAGGTTGGCCTTGAACTCACAGCAATCCTCCTGCCTCAGCCTCCGTGACTGCTGGGATTCTAGGCGTGCATGACCACGCCCAATTTTTTGTCTTTCTTTCTTTTCATTTTTCTGGTGGGATTCAGATTTCAACACAGGCTGCTCTGCCAGTGATTTTGGCAGTTCTCACCCCGAGGCCCTTCTGACCTTAGTGACCCAGGCCCTCCACAAACACAGGCCTGCATTTCGTGGGGGCTCTGTCTAGGTCTCTGGGTGCCGACGCCGATACTGGCCCTGTTCCTCCCGAGGGCTGCCTGGTTCTTCCTGGTTCTCCGCAATCCTCACACACTTTCTCGTTTTCAGAAGTCACAGCTTCTGTGAGAAAGAAACCCGTATGTGTGTGATTTGGGGACATTGAGCGGGAGAGGCGGGGACCTTAGCGTAGTCTTTTCCATGTCTTCATTCTTACTGTCCCTTTAGTGTGGTGACTTCATATCTATTTGTGTATTCACTTATTTTCAGTGACAAATGTATATGACCCACACACACACACTGGGGACTGAGCCCAGGGCCTTTGCACGGAGCTGTCTCCCCAGCCCCTTTCCAGTTCTTTCTAACTGGATGGCAGTGTCTGGCAATGTCTGGCTAAATAGCTCAGGAATCAGGCTGCTTCAGCCTCCCAGGTCCTGGACCACAGTGTGCACCACCAGGCCCAGTGGTTTCTGGTCAGCAGGTGCCCAGCTCCGGGTGGGAGGTGCCCTATCTGTCCTCACCAAGGCCCCCAGGTCAGGAGCCAGTGTGGCCTTGACATCGAGGTGGCTTCCTTCAGGCCAGGGGCCGGGGGAGCCTCGGAATGCGGTCAGGTGGCCCTGGCGTGGGTGACCGAGTGACTGATGACCCCTGCCTCGCACAGGAGCTGGCGGTGGCCAGAGAGGCCGCATGCGACGCGCTCCGGGACGTCCTGAGGCACCTGGCGGGCCCCGCGGCACCCGCCGTGGTCCTGAGCACCAGGCCCGCAGGCCAGCAGGAGGCGCAGGTGAGCAGCGGCCAGCACTTCGGGCCGGGCAGCGCCGCCTTGGGGGGGGGAGTAGGCGGCTGTGTGGTCAGCGCACCTGCGCGGGGCTGCTTCCCGTCGGGTCCGCGGGGTTCGGTTCCCACAGCAGCGCGCGGCCTCGCGTGGCCCGCGTGTGCCCAGAGCCCAGCGTGCGTGCCCCCCGCGAGATCCTAACGCCCCCCGAGGACTAAAGTGCGCACATTCGACGATCTGCACCCGGTTCCTGCAAAACCGTCTTCCACGAGACTGGGCCCCAGTGCCGAAAAGGTTGTGGGCCCAGCATAAGCGACACAGGCGCCCTCACCGGGTGAATCTGCCCAGCCCGAGCTGCCCTTCTGGTGATAACTGTGAGGCGCTGGTGCTTGGAGCCCCCGGTGCTGCTGTGTGCCGCTGGAGGGCGCTGGTGGAGCCAGTGAGGCTCCTGACCTGCGCAGCAGGGCAGTGCCACCAGAATCGAGAGGACTCACCAAAGATACATGTGAATGTCAAAGTGTGAGGCGGTTCACCAAGTAGTATAGCTTTAGCATCTGTCACCCAGAAAAATAGAAGGGCCCAAACCATCACATCTCTAGTAAACCCGCAGCCTTCTCTCCATGCCTGCCCGGGGTGTGCAGCCTGCCGGGATGACCAAGGAGCTTCTTTAGCGGAAGGCACTGGCTCCCGTGACCTTGAACCCTGATACATCTGGTTCCAGTCCCAGCCCAAGGCCCGGGCGCCAGAGAGGCACTGGGTGACTCTGTCCCTCCCTGGCCTCCCCACTGTGGGCGCCCGGCTGGGAAGCCCCTGGCTCAGCAGCGTCTGCTAGACAGAGCTGCAGAGAGCAGAGGCATCCCTGGGACGCTAGTGAGGCTCCAGATGGGCAGATAGAGGCCCGCAGGGCCCCTGTTGGTGGCAGTCAGAACAAGGCAGAGGCTGGCTTGTGACGCACTGGCCCATCAGGGGTCCAGGTTGGGGTGGCTGCTGATAGCAACCCCCTCTGCCTCTCTGAGCACGGGACATGGACGAGGCAGGTCCCAGCTGTGCTCGCCAGACGACACTTGCTGCCCTTACCGGGTGCCGGGCTCTGCCTGGAGATGGGGTGTCCCTCAGGGAGGTGGGCAGCAGGCATCTGCAACCCGCACAGGAGGCCTCGAGGCCCTGGGCGCCTGCCTTGGTCAGAGTGCAGCTCACAGCCATCCCGGTGTCCACCAAAAGGTCGCCGCCTGGTGCTCGCCACACATGCTGGCTGTTTGGGGGCGCAGCTCCCTGGGGCACAGGGTGAGGGCCCTGGTGCCCCGTCCACCAGGAGAGGAGCCTCGTGCCCCAAGGCCGGAGCTGGTTCCCTTCCCATACCGGGGTAGCGGCCCCTCCGGTCCGCGGCCTCCCCACGCCGTCCCTCCTTGCTTCTGTCTCCAGAGTCGGCCTCGCGCCTCCCCACCCGCGCAGGACTGCTGCCCCCCCAAGCCGCCCCGGGCGCACGAGCTGCGGCTGCAGGTGAAGAACATCCGGGCCTCGATGCTCAGTCACGCAGGGGCCTCAGGTGGGTGCTGTGGCGGGATGGGGGGTGCGGGGGACCCCGCCCCGCCTGCGCTGGAGGCCACGCGCCTGCAGTGCGCAGCGGGGACAGGACCTTTGGGGGGTCAGTGCACAGGGCGGGGACAAGGACTGCGCCCAGCCTCTGCCCAGGACCGTGACTGACCCCAACAGTGGCTGTGTGTCCCCTGTGTCCCCCACAGGGCCTCCATGTGTGCCGTGCAAGGAGTGGATGTGTGTGAGTTGACAGCCACACCCAGGCCCGCTCTGATCCCTACACGTTGCACACATTTGTGGAAATGTGATGCGTGTCCCATAAACTCACACCAAGGGACGCATCGGTTAAGTCCCGTCCTCACGGCAGCTGGCTTCCCTTTCTAGCTGGGTGCCTCCTCTTCCTCTCTCCAAATTCCCTCCTGGCCCCACTCTGTGAAGAGGCCCTGGGCATTTGCGCTCTGCCCTGCCCCCCCAATGTGGTGACCACGGTCGGGCATCAGGTCCAGTGTCCCTGGGGACGCTGGCGCTGGGCACCATGGCTTCTGCCACAGGAAGGGCACATGGCCTGAGCCATTTTTACTGTCTGAGGGCCCTGGGGCCACCTGTCTCTGTTTTCCGCTGGATCCAAAGGTAGAAATGTTGGTCCAACTCCCAGGCTTTCAGGGCCCTCTCCAAGGGTGAGTCTTCGGCTGACAGTGAGCCTGTAGCCCTTCAGGCCTGCACTGCATGACAGCCGAGAGGCCCCTGCGTGACTGGCTCTGGGCCAGGGTGACCCCGTCCAGGTCGCTGGGTCCTGGCATCTAGGGGACTGTGGAAGTTGGGCGTGACCTGGCCTGGGAGACATCCCCGTGGTTTCTGGGGTTTGGCGTTGCAGGGGCAGGGTTGTCTCGAAGCTGGCACAGCTGTGAGCTGCCTGCCCGATGCCCACACTTGCTGCCCAAACGTGCTTTGCGCTCAGTCAAGCACACAGGTCCCGGCTGTGGCCAGAGGGAAAGGTTCTCTGAGGCGCCGTAGGTGTCCCGCAGTGGTGTTGCTTTTGGGACATGGTCCCAGCTGGGCGTCCCTCCTGCAGTGAGGCTGATGCACGGGCAGGGCCACTGAGGTCAGTGCAGGGCTTTGCACGGCCAGCAGGGCAACTCCTGCGGCCTCAGAAGTCAGTGCTTCGAGCCTTTCTGTCCATGGCAAACACAGGCGGGGGGGGGGGTGCGCTTGGGAGCGGAGAGGGACCCGAGTTCTGCCTGAGCTTCTCTCCCCCTCCCGTGCTTGCAGGCGGCCCCGGCCCTGTGTGCACCGTGCGGCTGAACGACCCGGCCCAGGGCTTCGCCAGCTCCCCGTCGAGGACCAGTGCCAACCTCTCCTGGGAGGAAGAATTCTCCTTGTGAGTACAGCCCGGGCGGGCGCAGCCGGGTGTCCCCAGCCAGGTCTGCTCAGGACAGCCACGTCCCGTCCGTCACCTTGCCGCACTCCTTAAGCGGAACCTTCCCTTAGAGGAAGCAAAGCGTCCTGGCAGCAGGAAGGTGTTGGAAGCCAGGCAGGATTCTCTCATGGGCAGCTTAGCGTTCGTCCCCTCCTCTGGTCCTGTGGTGAAAGGAGTGACAGGTCGTGGGGTCCCCCAATCCCCTTAGAAGCTCAGTCACCTAAAGGAACTCCCGACAGATGCCAAAATCCAACAGAGTAAAGGGGGAAGTGGAGATCACTGACAAATAGCTGTTGTCTGAATCCTAAGGAAGTAACCCCGAGGCGAAGGCCTGGCAGCCCCAAGGTCACACCAGGAGCCTGGGGCGCTCTCCTGGTGAGGCCATGGACAGAGGAAACCTGCTGTCTCTACACATGGCAGTCAGTGTCCATGCCTCATTTTTAGAAACGTATTGGTAACAAAATTGATGGATATTTCTTTAATAAGATTTTTGGAGCTGGGTGTGGTGGCTCACACCTGTGATCCCAGCACTTGGGAGGCTGAGGCAGGAGGATCACTGCAAGTTTGAGCTTAAGCCCAGCCTGAACGGCATAGCAAGGCCCTGTCTTAAAAAGACAATAAATAAATAAATAAATAAATAAATAAATAAATAAGACGTTTGAAACTCACTGTGAACAGGAAGCCCCGGGACAGTAAGAAAAAGAGCCTGCTGTTTTGTCCCCCTGTGGTTGGGTAAGAAAGAAGGGGAATGAACGCGAGAAACCACGAGGCGAGCACCCTCCTCTCTTGGAGGGGATTTTATCGAGTGCCTGGGCCCCTCGAGGCAGTCAGTGGAAACCTGCAGAAAGGACAGCAGAGCCAGGTGGGAAGCAAGTCCTGTTAGACGATCCACTGGGAATAGCAGTTCAGTCGAGTGGTGACCCCGACATCGCCCGCTTTTGGACGCTCGGACCGTGGAGTTATGAAAGCTGGAGGAAGACAGTGTCGGAGACTGAGTCTCAGCACTAATGGACACACGAACGCTGCCGTGGGAACCTGGGCAGAGTCTCACGGGCAGGAGTTAGAGGTGGCCGTGACCCGCTGGCTGGAAGCTCTGTCTTGGACACAGGTGCAGTGACGCGGACTCCAGGGCTGGTGGCTGTGTCACTCGTGCGCCTCGAGGCTGGCGGTGCCACTGCGCCCAGAGCTTCCTGTCGGCTGGCTCATGACTGGGAAAACTAGAAACCACCAACCCACGCCCAGGGGCCGGCGATCAAGGGTCAGCAAAATAACACTTCACAAGGCCGAGCAGTGAAGCCCTGGACCCTCCTGGAGGTGGGGCTGCAGGTGCCACTGGCCCCTAAGTGCACAGAGCTGCCAGAAGGACCAGGGAGGCATCATTAGATAATCACACGGTGATCTCTGAGGCAGGGAAACCACCCCACAGGTGGCCTTTAGATTTAAGTGAGTAAAAGTTACACATGGCAAAACCGAGTCCTGCCATCCGCACTGGCCACATCTCTGGGGCCCTGCAGCTGCCGAGTGGACAGCTGCGCCCGGTCACCAGCAGCCAGCGTCCCAGCAGGTGAGTTCCAGCATCAGCACCCGAAGACTGCTCACCAGGGAGTCAGTGACCTGGGTGACGCAGTCATAGGCCATGCGCCCTTGTCTTTGGTAATGTATCTCCACGGTGTCTTCACCATGGACTAGAAAAAGAGTACACACCATGATTTTAAAACACAGCGGATGTCTAACATTGTTGTAAAATTGTATTTCAGTAAGAGACACACTGCCATGACCCCCCCAGACCCGCCCCTTTGCTTTGAGCACACTCGTCCCATTGTCCCTTCCACTTCCTGCCGCAGCTCCGGAGTCCGAGTTCCTGAGGGTCTTGAGCTGCGCTTTCCTGGCGGCCTTGAAGTCCTCAGTGGGTTCAAAACGTCTCTCTTTCCCGGTCACTTTGATTTTGGGGACCATGGTGCCAGATCCAGTGACTACAGTGGATGAGGACACAGCATCGTGTCTTTACGAGCTGCCTTTCTGCTGGGTGACCTTCAGCACAGCAGTCACTGTGTTTTTGATCACACCTCATAAATAAAAACCCTCAGGAAAGGGGGCTCCAGAGCTGCTGCAGGAAGCAACCAGGGCGATGGGGTGAGCTGTTCTGAGTGAGGAGGGGGATCATGCGGGGGACTCGTAGCGTTGCGCCTTTTCTGTGCTACACACTCTTGGGACATTGGGGTCGCCCTGCGTATTTCGAAGGAACCCGCGGCCCTCGCGGCCCGGAGGTCTCACCGCTCTGTCCTCTCCACAGTGAGCTCAGCGCCAGGTCCCGGGAGCTGCAGCTGCTGATCGCGGAGGAGGGGCGGCCCTCGGAAGGTGGGTGGGGAGCCATGGGGGGCCCGCCCTGCGGGGAGCTCGTCCCACCCTGAGCAGGCCGGGGTAGGGAGACAGAGAAGACGCCCCTTCCCCGAGCCGCACCATGCGACCTGAGGACGCCTGGGCCCCAGTCCATTTTCGTGATTAATAGTGACACAGGGCGCTGGAGAAGGCTCATCTGGTGTTTTTAACGTCCGAAGAGCTTTCGCTCACCAGCTCTTGCTCAGGCAGGCGGTTCTGGTGCTCAGGCCTCAGCAGACTCGCCTCGCTTTTAATTTCAGTAAAGGCACAGAATAAAAAAATGTGCCGTTCTGCCCGAGCCCGCGTGCCTGGCTCAGTGACGTCCCGCACCTGGTGGGGGCCACCCCTCCCCCAAACCTAGCTCTGCCTCCCAGCCTGGGGCTCTGCCCTCTGTCCTGCGGGACCCCAGGCCGCTGCCCCCTGCCAGCACCAGCACTCTGCGCTCCCGGGTGCCTTTGCCCTAGACCTCGCAGTCCAGGTCAGCACCGCGGAGAACCGGAGCTTGAGCCTGTTTCCGAAGGAGTCAGTTTCTTTGGTTTTTTTTGTTTTTGAGACCAGGTCTTGCTGTGTAGCCCAGTTGGCCTCTAACTCATGGCAAGCCTCCTGCCTCAGCCTCCTGTGGACACAGGCCTGGCTGTAGTTTCAATGTTTATGAGACTTATTTTTATTTTTGGCCATGTTCAACCTGGAGCCCAGGGCTGCACGCATGCCAGGCAAGTGCTGTGCCACTGAGTGGCACCCAGGGTCAGGACTGGCAGGGAAACGCTGCCAGCTTACTCCATCATCCGGGCAAGTCTTAGGTGACCTGCAGGTCTTGTCCTGCTAGTCAGGTACCAGTTATCTGCAGGGAGCCCGATGTAGCATCTTTGATTCTGCGGCCGTGAGCTGATGGGGTTGGTCAAGAGGAAAGGACTAACACATCCCAAGACTGTGCCAGGGACACGTCGGGCGGGGCCGCAGTTGAGTAGAGAGCTCAATCCTCATCTTCTCCTCAGCCCATTCCAGGCAGTTCTGAAGGGACCCATGAGACCCAGATGTACAAAAGCAGGGCAAAGGACTGGGCATGGTGGCGCACGCCTGTCATCCCAGCACTCGGGAGGCTGAGGCAGGAGGATCATAGCAAGTTCCAGACCAGCCTGGGCTACAAAGTGAGTTCAAGGCCAGCCTGAGCTGCATAGTGAGAGCCTGTCTCAGAAAGACCAAAAAGAAAAAAAAAAGCAGGGTGAAGAACACCCCGGCGACCCGCGCCTGCACACGCACACCTGCAGTGTGTGCCCGCTCCCTGCAGCCTGTTCCCACGCGGTCATCCGTGCCCTCTCAGTCCCCCTCCCCCAAACGCTCTTCCCCCTTCAGGGCACGCACACCATTTAGGGAGATTGCAACATGTGGCCCTTCCCGTCCGCGGTCTTCAGGGTCTGTTTCCTGAGAATAAAGTTGTCCTTTATAAGCATTATTAGAGATGGAGCCTAGCTACGCAATTGAAACTGGCCTTGAACTCACAGCGATTTTCCTGCCTCAGCCTCCCAAGTGTGGCTTCCTGATTGACAGTGCCCCAGTGTTCTGTGTCCATCTGGTTTTCATGAGTGGACACGGGGCCTCTGGCTGTCTCCGTGCAGGGCTGCCTGCTGTCTGGCCATCCCTGCAGCCCATCCTTGTCTTTGGTGACTCTCTTGGCTCATGGGGTCCCCTCCTGCCCACTAGGGGGTGTGCTGGACCCCCTGCCATCGTCAGCGACACCTGGTCTTCTTGTCCTTAGGGTCCCTGGCGGTGGCGGCCGTCCCGCTGGACTTGTTTAGGAAGCAGCCCTCCGGACCACAGAGCTTCACGTTGACCAGCGGGCCGGGCCAGGGCAGCGTGGTGCTGGGCTCGGTCACTGCAGAGGTACAGTGGGGGCCCCTCCGTTTCTGCCCGCCAGGCTCTGTGGCCTCGGTGTGATGTGCACATCCGTCCAGCAGGGTGCGCTGTTCCAGGGCTGCACCTGGAGACAGGACCGGGTTCTCCTGGCCAGGGGCGGCCTGGGGCTGCTGAGCTGCACTGCCCACCCGGCCCAGCCCATGATCTCTAGCCTGACACCCACAGCCACACTTCAAGCCCGTGTTTTGGCCACGATTCTGTGGCAGTTGGCAAATCCATGTGCACTGGGAAATGAAGTGGCCCGGATGCAGAAAGGGTGGGCCGAGCTGTTGGGCGCCCCCTCCCCAAGGAAGCTGTGTCCGGCTGAGCACAGACGTCCCTCTTGCTATAGTTTCCCAGACTACACTGACCCACAGCGGTCCGTGGAGCGCTCATGTCGGGTTAGGTGTGAGAAGTGACCTAGAGGTGATTTGAAGTCCAGGAGGGGCCAGGCAGGTTTGCGCACCCAGGGATCCCAGCTTCCTGGAGGCTGAGACAGGAGGGCCGCAAACTGAAGGGCCCCTTGGGCCCCAGCACGCAGTTTAAGGGCACGAAGGAGACCGTGCAGGCTGCGTGCAAACCACGCCCGGTTTCTGAGGACTTTGCTACTGCGGGAACGGGGTGGGGGTGTCCCGGAAGTGAGGGACTGGGGTGCCAAGGGTGAGCATACTCAAAGCCGCTCACCGCCTCCCCCACAGTTCTCTTACATAGAACCCGGGGAGCCCAGAGCCCCGCCGGCCCCGCTTCCTGCTCCAGCCGCCACGGTGGAGAAGGACCGCACTGTGATGCCCTGCGGCACCGTGGTCACCACTGTCACCGCCGTGAAGACCAAGCCGCGCGTGGACTCAGGGAGGGCATCAGGTGACCTACAGGGCCTGCTGGACTTCAATGAGGGGCCTGGGGCCGGGCTGGGGTCCTTTAGCATCTGTGGGAGACACGAGGCAGGGCTGGCCCCTCCCCATGGTGTGTTCCGGTCTAGCCAGCTGCCTCTGAGCTAAGTTAAATGCTCCAGTTCCCCTGGCCACACCAGGCAGCCCCTGTAGACTTTCTCGGGTTGAAAGTCACCTTGCAGAGAGCGTAGTGCCGCACACCTGTAATACCAGCACTTGGGAGACTGAGGCAGGAAGATCGTCAAGAGTTCCAGGCCGGACTGGACCCAGTCTTAAGACACCAAACCAAACCCAAACCAAAGCCCCGATCAGGAAGCCCAGGCCTGCGGGAGGCCCCAGGAGCGCCGGGCTGTCTCCTTTTTTGGGGCCTGGTGCGGCAGCCTGGCTGCTGTGGTGACCGGCTCTGTCCCCGGCAGAGTCTCCCGTGAGGACGCCCGTCAAGGTGAAGGTCATTGAGAAGGACATCTCCGTGCAGGCCATCGCGTGCCGCGCTGCGCCCGTCAGCAAAACGCTGTCCTCTTCTGACACAGGTAGGAGAGAGCCTGGGCTGCACCCTGCCTGCCCGTGCAGGTCAGCTGTCCCTGAGCGCTCCCTGCCTGGAAGTATGGCTCCTTTGGGGGAGGGCTTTCGCTTTTTAACACTGGGTGGAGCCAGCTGTGACAGCATCGCCCTGAAATCCCAGCACTTGGGAAGATGAGGCAGGAGGATCTCCACAAACGTGGGTCCAGCTTGGGCTACACAGTGAGTTCAAGGCCAGTCAGAACTACATAGTGAGGCCCTGTCTCAAAAACCAAAGCCATGAAAGGCGCTGTCTGTGAGTCCTCCTGCAGGTCCACGGGGCAGAGCCGAGCGCACACCCAGAGATAGATCGCTGGCGCCGAGGCAGGCGCACACCGAGGGCTGGGCTGTGGGTGTCGTGGTCTCAGGGTCCCCTCAGAAGGGTGATCCAGGCTGTCTGTGTTTGCACTTCTTATCATTTACCTGCTGTGCGGGTCCTGCTGGCCCGGGCGCCTGTTAGCGACGGACATAAACACAGACGACTCAGTACCCGAAATGCCCCGAGCAGGGAGGCAGCGGGGCTGGTACCCCGAGGGCGGGAGTTGGCGGCACCGAAGAAACACACAGCCCGATCTCTGGACTTGGCACCTTGCAGACTCCCTGGAGGTCCAGGGCGCACGAGAGAGGGCGGGGAGGGAGCGGCCTGGCCAGAGGCGGTGGAGAGGCTTCCAGCTTAGGGTCCTCGCTGTTTCAAAGCTGCAGCTCCCTCCAAGTCACAGTCTCCTGGCTCCCGTCTTTCCTTCCTCCGTCCCTCTGCACCTCTACTGGAAAAGCTTTGTCATATTTAGCAGAATAGCACGGGCTGCAGCGCACCCGAGTCAGATGCCGCGCAGCACCTCTGCTTTGTCGTCCGGCAGCCTGCCGGCTGTTTTTTGTGGGAGGGGGTATTGGATGCAGGTTCTCCTGGGCAGCCCATTCTGGCTCTGAACTTGCTGTGTAGCCCAGGCTGGCCCTGACCCCAAGATCCTCCTGCCTCGGTGGCCCGGGTACTGGGGTTGCAGGCATGGCCGCCACGTCCGGCTCTGTGAAGCACTGAGGCCTTGTTAACCCGCGCTGCCTCCTTCCCCCCCCCCGGCAGAACTGCTGGTGCTGAACGGATCCGACCCGGTGGCCGAAGTTGCCATTCGCCAGCTCAGTGAGTCCTCCAAGCTGAAGCTCAAGTCGCCCCGGAAGAAGAGTACGATCATCATTTCAGGGGTCTCCAAGGTGCGCCAGGCGGGCGGCCCCGTCGGGGACAGGCTCCCCCGCTGCAGAGACGGCAGGGTACAGAAGTCCCGGGTGCAAATGTCAGGCCATGTCCCCGAGAGGGATGTGGGGGGGCAGGTTTCTGCAGGGGATGGGTGCCTTGGGAGCCGGAAGTGGGGGAAACATTTCAAGAAAAACTACAGAGGTGACATCGGCCTCTCCCGTTTCATCCCCCGAGTTCCGGGGAACTTTGCTTTCTGCACATCACTGTCCTCCAAAAGGCTTATTTCTCATGTGGCTAAGATGTGTCTGGTTATCATGGAGAAACACATGCTGTGGGTGTCCTGGTCCCGACCTCGGTCCCTCACCCTTTGCATTCACAAGTGCTCCAAGGTGGGGTTCCACCATGGATGAGTTCTGGACCCATGTCACAGAGAGACCCAGCCTTGAGGTACCAGAGTTCTAGGGGTGGGTCTTCTTGGGGGGCTCCGGAGTGCAAGATGAGAGATCCTCCTGTCTCAGCCTTCCCAGGGCTGGGGTGACAGCCGTGCTGCGTTAGAAATAGAATTCTTAAAAGGATACAAAGCAGCTACCGATGAATTCCGACTTGCAAGCAGCATAAAAATGCTGCAGGGGTGACGACTGAGAGAGGCCAAATCTGAAACGCGAGCTCACGTCCTCTGGACAGGAAGAACTCATCCTTGCGTCAGCCTCTGGAGCTCCCAGCGTGGACGCTGTCCTTGGGAGGGGCGCTCTCCTCTTCCACACACCCTCACCCGTGGGCTCCGGACCCTCTCGGCCAGGTGTCCCAGGGACCTGCCCTGGACCCTCTGTCACCAGTGGTTGTGACAGAAAAGCCTCCTGAGGTGGCTGGCTGCACCTGCTGATGCTTTAAAAGCTCCAGGATGAGGGGACAGGGGCACGTGCCTGTAATTCCAGGCCTCGGCAGGCTGAGGCAGGATGACTGCCGCAAGTTCAAGGCCACTTTGGGCTACGTAATGAGCTCAAGGCCATCCTAGACTGCACAGCAAGTCCTGCCCCCAAACAAGCAGGAGCCTTGGGTGTGTTGAGGAGCAATACCTGGCTTCCCGGGCCATTCACCGTGCTCTCCCCACAGACCTCCCTCTCTCAGGACCATGACGCTGCCCTCATGCTGGACTACGCGGCCTCCATGGACAGCGCCCCCCAGGAGAACGCCTTGGCCACTGCCCCGGCCACCGCCCCGGTCGCCCTGGAGGCAGCTGCGTCCTCCACCCTGCCTGCTGAGCACGAGCCAGCCCTGGTGCCCACAGCGCCCGAGTGCCCAGAGCCTGAGCTGGACCCCTGGGACGTGGACAAGGAGGCGGCGGCATGGAGCCAGCCGTGCCTGCTGGAGCCCGATGGAGACGAGCTGTCTGAGAGCTCGCTGAGCGCTGGGGAGCTGGGCGCCCCCAAGAAGCGGAAAGGTAAGGTGCACGCTTGGCCCCCGGCGTCCGCGCCCTCCCGTCTGCGCACTGTACCAGGCATGGTCACCAGCAGACCGGTGCCCGCAGGCAGCAGCCAGTCTCCTCCCTCCCCTGCCCAGCCAGCTGGGCCAGCGGGACCTTGGGCCGGAACATGGTGTCCCAGAGGCAGGCAGCTCCCATGGGGACTCAGGGAGGCTGTGGGTTCCGGGGGTGTCCAGTCACTGCCCCCACGCCCCCATGCACAGCCTGACCCTGACAGGGCCCCGGCTTCCAACTCACCCACCCCAGCAGACTCGCCAAGCCTCAGTTTCCCCTCCTTACATGGGGACCATGCCCTCCAAGGGTCCCCTGCCCCCCCAGCTGCTCCCGCTCCTCCTCCTCCCAGCGGCACTGCTCCTCAGCAGGACCTCAGCCAAGTGGTGACACAAGGCATCTCCGTCCTGGGAGGCTGCTCCCTCTGCCTGTCCTGTCCTGGTCTGGGGACAGCCTGGGGTCACAGCTGCTGGCCCCTGGCGTGGAGAGGCCAGCAGTGCTGCCGAATGCCCCCACAGGGCACAGGGCAGCCTCCTGAGTGCCATCAAGCAGCCCACGCCCAGCTCAGCTGCTCTCACTGAAGAGCCTGCCCTGGGGAGTCCAGCCTGGCCTGGGGAGTCCAGCCTGGCCTGGGGAGTCCAGCCTGGCCTGGGCCACCTCAGCTTTTGTTGTTTGTTTCTTGCTTTGCTGAGCCAGGGTCTTGCTTTGTAGCCCAGGCTGGCCTTGCACACACAGCAATCCTCCTGCCTCAGCCTCCTGATTGCTGGGGTTACAGGCGTGCGCCCCCATGTCCAGCTTCCCACCCAGTTTTGCTGCTTTTACATGACCCATGCCCCGCCAGAGCCAAGGGTGCAGAGATGGGGGGAGTTAAAAGAAACAGGAGGAGGCCAGGGATCGAGGGTTGGGGAGAATTCCCCGGAAAGCTTCCAGCCCCTCACCCACTTGCCCAACTCGGGCCTCTTGGGGCTTTCCTGGCCTGCAGGCTTAGCGCCCCAGTGGCCTCGCTCCTGGTGCCTCCTGGCGGTGGGTCCTGTGCGGCCACCCAGGTCTGTTCCTTGGAGCAGAGGGTGTGCCACCCTGCTTTCCCTTCCAGGCCCAGCCAGCTCCTTTCTCTGGCCTCCCGGGCCTCCCCTCCTCCTTGTCCCTCCACCTCAGGCCAGTGGA
>PVJX010042059.1:0-14354 GCA_004027295.1 Dolichotis patagonum
AGGTGGCTGGAGTTCTGTATGCTTCATATTTCTGCATATCATTTCTTTTTTCTATGTTTGGAAAATTCTCTTTAATAATGGCTGTGAAAAGTCTTTTTAATTCCTCTGATTTGATTCCTGCTTCTTCATTCACATACTTTATTCTTAAGTTATAGATCCTCTTGTCATCTTCCAGTCTTTGTATCTTTACTGCTTGCTCTCTTGTTATTTTTAAGAGATCTTCCCTTTCATGACCCCACATTGCAAGCCTGTGTTCAATTTTTGATAGTCTATCTTTGGTTTCTTTTAAGCAGTTTTGCCAGCTTTCTATTGAATCTTTGGTTTCCTGATAATCTCTTTGAATTTGCTTCATAAATTCTAAGTTTTTTTCTGAATTCCTGATTAAATTTTTCTCTCCATTTGTGTTCCTCCATTCTTCTGTCTGTGCCTTCTTGAGAGGTGCCGAGTCCTTCTTTTATTAATCTACTTATCTCTTGTTTAATTTGAATTAATATTTCAGTTTTGGTCCCGCTTACAAGGTCCTGAAGATATCTCTTTTTGTCCGCTAACGCTGTATTTAATGTTGCATTTTTTGCTGCCCTCAGTCTCTTTTGTATTTGCCTCTCGTGGATCGATATTCTCAGGGTTGGGGGCTGGGAGTGTTTTCTTATTTCTCCCTTTCGTCATGTTTTTGGTTCCTTCCATACAAGTGTACAGTGTAATGCCCAGACCCTTTTCTTGTTGGTTAAAGCTCCTCTAGAGGGCGCAGGCTAGGAGCTTTAGCCCTCTTCAATAGGTTATCAGAGATTAGAGTTCACCCACCGGCAGTATACACTACCTCTTCCCTTCTGGGCCAGTCAACCTTTGCAGGCCTTCACTGCATCAGTGTGCACTGATCTCAGGGAAGTAACTGGGTCCCCGCCAGGGGTGTGGCCTAGTTCAAGCAGATTCCACCCATCTGCTCGGTGAGGGGAGTAACCAGCTGAAGCCACTTCCTTATGGAGTTAGGGCTGTCCTGTCCAAATCCAACATGTTGTCCAGTCGGTTTCCCCTTTCCCGTGGTAGGGTCTTATTCCCATCACTCCCTGTGTCTCCGAGAACTGCTGGACTGTCTGAGCTCCGATTTCTGTGCGGTTGTAGTGGGAATCCACGGTGCCTCTGGGTGGGTCGTGTGCAGAGCCAGTCCCGGCGAGCTGCATGCAGAGCTGTTCAGCTCCGCACTTCGGCGGCTCAAGCCAGTTGCTTCAGCTCGGATCACTTGATCAGGTCGGGCGGGTTTCAGGCGGCTCGAGGAGAGTGCCATGCTCGATGATCTTATCTTCACTAATAGTAGCCCCAGGACCTCATATTTGAGTGGGTTTTCGCGCTTTAGTTACTTTCTGGGTTGTGATAGTCTATCTCTCTCTGTTTGGGTCTCTCCAGGGTGTTTTATTCTGGCACTTGAACTGTCTCTCTCAGAGAGAGTCTCTCTCCTGCTACCTACCAGTCCGCCATCTTCAAGTTCCCCGGGACAGGAGACTGTTACACATCCACTTCCAACTGCCTGGCTTCTGTCCAAAATGGAAAGCACTGCAAGGAGCTTGTGCTTTCCCACTGTGCTTATGTCCTGCAAACCCAGTGCTGTGTGTCCCCTAAAGGGAAGCTGCTCCACAGAGCCCATGTACCTGACTTTTCTGCTGGGACTCTTGTGGCTGCTGAAGAGGGTCTCCCTCTGCTAAGGTCGTCAAAAATATGAAGGGCCTCATTAACGCATGGTTATCTTTTGCTTTCAAATCAGTAGGATCGACACTGGCTTCTTAAAATTTTGTTAACATAGCAATGTCTATTCATATCTTTTAATCAATGTGATTGTGATTTGCCAAAGAATTATTAGTTTCTCACATATACTGGATATCATTTGCACACCTTCTACCATTTCTTGATTTTCCTTTTCAGTCTATTTTGAGCTCTGTGCTACAATAATTTTCTCCTTAGATGGGATCCCACCTGTCTGCTTTTATTTAGTGGCTTGGGATGCTGGTGCCCTTTGCAAGAAATCACCGCTGAGATCTGTGTACCCAAACTTATCTCTTTATCTTCCTTGAAGAATTTAACATGGCTTCCACAGTTATATTTAAGTCAGTAAAACATGTGGATCCTGACCCAGCTCCAGTTGCACACATACACTCAACCATCAGTCTGTATGCTGCAGATACACAGAGTAAAACTGTCATTCATATCTTGGATGATGGAAAAATAAGTGACACAATGTGCTAGACCAACACTTTGCCTAGGGTAAGACTGAGTAAATCTTGGCCATCACCTGATAATGTTCTGGAGATTCCACACTGGCTGCTGCAGGAATCCATTCAACCATTAGACCCAA
The DNA here is from genome assembly GCA_004027295.1 of Dolichotis patagonum. Taxonomy (NCBI): domain Eukaryota; kingdom Metazoa; phylum Chordata; class Mammalia; order Rodentia; family Caviidae; genus Dolichotis; species Dolichotis patagonum. The sequence continues at coordinate 2,345 of PVJX010042059.1, forward strand.
AATCCCCTCCCTGGGGTTGCAAATACTGAGCCCTGGGAAAAGCTACCTGTCTTCAGCACTAGGACATGAAGCTGATCAACAGGCTACTTCATCCCTGTAGCAGGGTTCATAGTAAAAACGCATTCATTGACACTCTGAACACAATGAATGAAAGCAAAATTTTCCTCTAGGTTTTCATATGAAAAGTAAGTGTTCAAAAAAAGAGCAAGTGAGAAATATACAAAGATAGCACAGGTATTATTATCACTATGGGCCTGCACTGAGAGAGACTGAGAAGACACTGCCAAGGCCTTGTGAAAGCCACGAGACCATGGAACATCTAGGAGATGTTAGAGCCATAGCAGCTCTCACCCGGACCATCACACACACCATGTCTACCCTCACTGCACCCTCTAACTCAGTCTCCTCCCCACAGGACATTAAATATGTCTGACTTCTCCTCTCCATCTTCCTCTCCCATCCTCCAGGTGACTCCCAGCCATGAGGACCCTTGCCCTCCTCACTACCTGGCTGCTGCTGGTCCTTATGGCCCAGGCTGAGCCTCTCCCAAGAGCAGCTGATCAGGCTGATGCCAAGATGTTGGATAACAGAGAGAACCACAGGACTGTCATCTCCTTTTCAGGGGAGGAAAGCACCAGTGTTCAAGAAGTAGGTGAGAGAAAGCACCAGCATAGACATGGGGTTCAAGTTGGAGGTTGGGATCTGAGCTCTGGAATTGGGTTTACATTTCAATGACTATTTAAGTATCTTTACTGGGATATTCTCATTAAGAGCTCAATGAGTCCACAAAATGTTCTTCAAGACAGATTTGATCCCAAGGCATTCTTGTGAAGATCACTAGAGTCAACACACGAAGAGCCCTGAAAGCTAGCTCTATCCCCATCTGAATGTAGGCTTAGCCATAGGGAGAGTATTCCCTTCTGTCTATTGGGAGGATCTTTAGTAACTGAACATGAGTGTAAAGACTTGCTCAATTCAATATTCTGTAGGGGAGGAGCAGGAGCAAGTGGAGACACACGAGATGGGTCTGTCCTCTTGGGTCTCATTACCCAGGTAGAATCTTGTGTGTTTATCCCTGTGTCTGAGGCTCTTCATTCAGTTTTCCACAGTACATTAAGCCAAGGAAGCCCCACCACGCATCAGGTAGCTGCTCAGGACGTGCTTTCCTTCAGGGCTGTCCCAGGACTTCAGCCCTCTGCTCTCTCTGTCTCCAGGTACAGGTGCAGGCTGGCACTGCGTTTGCAGAACAACTTGCCTTTCTGAAAAATGCATCTCAGGACTCTGCACTCACTACAATTGAACCTATAGAGTGTGTTGTCACTGAGAATACAGAAAAAAATATCATAGTATACTTTGAGGCCTAGAAGACAATTGCTGCTTCTTCTGAGCTATGTCTTTCATTTTTTTCTTTCTCCTAAATAAATCACTGTGGAATTTTTCTGTGTTGGTTTCTTTGAATTTTATACAGAGTTTCCTGAGGACTCTAATATGAAACTACCACAAACTTAAATGGCACTCCTCTACACCAAGTCTTAGCACCACATTCTAAGAATTTTAACAATGAACCCAGAATTCAGGTACTAAGGTAGAAAGAGAACAAAAGCAAGGCTGCACATTGCTGGAGCAATGGATCCTCTCTTTTAATTCTTTCCACCTTTGATTGACTCTCAAAAGCCATTAGCATGTCATAGGCAAAACAATCAAAGCCAAGGTAAAATGTATTCAATCACAATGCTTCGATGTGTTTAAAACAGAACCATCTTTGTGCAATGTGGTGATGTTTTTTACAACAGGTCAAAGCCATACATTTCCCATTTAACTTTGAGTTGTGTCCTCTGCATGGAAATGACCTTAAGTTCCATTGGAAATGTTTTCAGGAATGAATGTAATAATTGGGAAGAATAGCAGATTACCTCACTGAGTTATACTCATCAGCAATAGCTACTATTCACATGTGTTAAGGCTGAGTTTTGGAGCCATAACGTTGTTTTCAAAGTCACAAAATACAGGTGCACAAATCCTCATCACACTGTGCAGCATGTGGTCCTCTTGGCTTCTCTTCACCTCCTGAAACACTGATGCCAGCTGTGAAATACGGCTTCAGATAACTTCCTGGGCAGAAGAGAAGGTATTGAAGTGTGTGACCCGAGATGTCCAGGCTTCCCGTCGATGCTCAGGCTGGTGAGGGTCTCACACTCAGGATGTGGGGCAGCTCAGAGACTGTAGGCAGGGACCTGGGGCTTGGAAAGAACAGCAGCATCTATACCCACCCAGCCTCAGAGTATGGATGGTGCGGTCACAGCCCTGCTACTGCCCTGGGACCAAGGCTGTACCCCCTGGCATTAAATACTGAGGGCAGCAACTTTCAGGGAGTTTTCCTCTTCTCTCCCAGTAGGGCATGTCCATGACTAGCCCCCAGCTCTGAAGGGCTAGTCCTACACTTTTAAGGGGTGGAGTGTAACTGGCTTTTCCCTTCCCGGATGCTGACAAATGCATGTCTTTCACATACCTCACACAAGATCACATCAGCATGCAATGAAACATGGATGGGCCTGAGACCCCAGTGCTGGTGCTGATTCAACAACTTCCCATGTGTGATTCCATAGCATGTGTGCAGAAAAAGAATGTCTGATTCCACATGCCAACTCTTATAGATCTGACCACAGGCAGTGTGACAGGAGATTATAGAGTGACACAGAGCCTACTGTTTTGAGGGAAAGGCAGATTGACTTAAGACTACTTACTTTTTGAGACTAGAATACTGTAATACTTGGTGCAGACACAGCCACGAGCACAACCACCAACCATAACCCAAGACCCAAGCAAGCCAGGGTCGTCTTCCCCATGTTCCTTCCACTGAGACCCCAAGGAGGATCTCAGCATCAGAAGGTCTGTTTGTGCATCTATTGGTCTGTCTGTCTGAGTACAGTATGTGGTCCAGTGCCCACCCATATCTGTGACCGTCCACAAGGAGCCAGAGAGAATAGAAGAAATCTTTGTTTCCAGTACACACACTTACCAGCTCTTCCTCCTTGGGTACAGGATGAAGGTCGTAGACCAAGATTCACACAGGGAAAGTCAGGCTGCTGCTCAAGGTTGCTGTGACATCCACTGACATGGTTTTGTGTCCTCCATGTAGTTATCCATATGCTCACTTTGGAAATGAGACCAGTCCAGCTTCCCCCTTCCAGCATCCGTCCTTCACCCCAATGCATCCAGTTTCCTCTCTGGCACTGTGGTCTCCCTTCAAATGTCATGTTGTCGCTGAGGTGTCTCCTGATTTCCATAATTTAAAAAATTGCACCACATTCCCCATGTGGAACTTTATCCAAACTTTTCTCAGTACAGAATAAAAACAATCCCTCATACACACATTTTATTACAGAATTTCTACAGCAAATCTCCCTTGTAACTAGAATGAAAGCTCCACGCTTTGCTCATTACTGCACCTACTGCTTCCAAAGCTCCTTAATGTGGAGTTGGTGATGAAAATATTATTTTTATTAAGATAATCAATTTTTTTCAGGTCTATTAGCTTTATGAATTTATATTACTATGCCTAAAAGAGGAAAGTAGAGAGATAAAGCAGATCTCTAGGAAGATCTATGACAGTTTATATTTTAAAAACTATATGATATCCTATAGACCTAAATGTAAGTTAATATACAAATATACTAATATGTAAATGTGTCACCCTGGCTATTAAAACCATAACATGAAGTAAAAGAATGGAAAGGATAGATTATATTGTGCTTCTTACTCAAAGACACAAAAGATAGAGACAAGGATACAGTAGGAGAAAGGGAAGAGCAACCCTGTAGGCAGAAGTAGAGATGAAAAGACAGGGACATGATAGCTCAGATCTAACACCATCAGGGGTGAGGTAGAGATAATGGGAGGTAAGAGGGTGGAAAGGTTTTCTCAGTAGACATCTCAGGACACCTCGTCCACTTGTGGGATAAGGAACACCAGGAGCACCTCATCCAGTGGTAACTATGACATCTGCTTTAGGCCCTGGAAAATTGTAATTCTAGATACAAATATAATAGCAAAGATGGAAAAGAATCTCCAAAGAACAGAGGGAGGGAAACTGGGAAGTCTCTAGTGAACTCCTGAAATCAAAAATACCATGCATGGAAACTATCCTAAACATCAACAAGACATTTGATATCCTTAGGGAAGATGAGTTCTTGATGTGAAAAGACAAGAAAACAGAGGAAGTTAGGTGTGGAGCCAGCTTTTGCAAATGTAATTGACGTAGTCCACAGCAGATGAGAGAAGTCTGAATTCACTGGGTCGTTTTCCCACCCAAAGATGGACTAACTCCAGTGACCAGCCTCCCCAGGGACTTGCTCGTGCACTGCGGCTCGAGCCCACCTCACTGCTTGCAAACGGTCCCTTGCTTTGGTGCACTGACTCACTCTGTGCCCTGTTGCCTGCTCCCATCCTCACTGCTATCATCTGAATAAGGTTTTCCTTCCCACTCTCAAAAATGCCTGGGGAAATCTTGCATTTAAAATACCATATATTGGTTTATTTACTTGGTTTTTGAGTTGAAACAAAGGAATTGTACAAATTTACTTTTATATTGTGCAGTACAGGTGTGTGCACACCTTGTACAGGGAAAAATTTGGGACAATTAAAAGTTCTGTTACCTTTAACATTTATCATGTACTTGTGGGGAGACAATCACAATCCTAGCTTCCGGCTATGTTAAAATCTACAATACAAGGCCCTTTCCTGTGTGTGGCCAATACCAGATCTCTATACCAGGCACCATCACCAGAAGGCCCTTCCCTGTGGGCAGGCTGCACAGGCAGAGAAAGCCAGTCAGATCCACATCCACCTGCCATGCACTGCCACTAGAAAGCCTCCTCTTACAGGTGGCCAACATGGAAAGATAGAACCCACAAATACACCTGAAGTTTTGGCACTACCACCAGAAGGCTCCTTCTTGCATGCAGCCAGCAGGAACAGGGACACAAATCCAGGCCACTATTGGAGGCCCTCGGTTCCTTCAGGCAGCCACCACCCACCAGCACAATCAGAGAAACACTCCTCTCTGCATCTGCAACCATCATGGGAGTCCCAGTATACACAGCCAGAATGAAGCAGCCCCTCCTCCATATTCCCCTGATCATTAGGGAAGCCCCAGTGTAGCTGCAAGGGTCTGGAGAAGCCTGACCCACACCCTGCTACCTCCCTGTAGATGTGGGGTTGGACTAACCCAGGTGCCTGTCTCATTCTCCTACACCATGGAGGGGCAGCCAATGTGGGAAGTGCCTGGGGCCCCACAATTACCTTATTGGGAAGAATCCAGGAGAATGTCAACACAAAGTAACAAAATGCAATCTCAGACTTTCAGCTTACACAGAACAAGTCTAGGAGATAGAGTCATGGAAGAAAATAGGAGTCACACACCAGAGTCTCTGAGAAGATAGCTACTGAAGAAAGGAAATAAGTTCATGAGATTTTAAAAGCATTCAAATCAGAAATAATGTCTCAGGTGAAAGAAGAAATCACAATCGTAATGAAAGAATTGCTAAGCATGTCTAAAGTAGACATAGAAAAAAAAGAGGAGCATAGGAAAATGATGGAAACCTTGAATAAATATAGAAAGGAATTACAGTGCATAAAGCATTCAAAGAGAGAACCAGAAAAATAAAAATTCAATTGAAAGCTGGCAAAACAGCTTGAAAGAGACTGAAGACAGACCTTCAGATCTTGAAGATAGGATTGCAGCTAGTGATTGTGAAAGGAAAGATATCTTAAAAATAACAAGGAATCCAGAAAAAGCAAATCAACAGATTCAAGACAACACAAAGACGCATAACATAAGAATGATACGTGTCAGTGAAGAACAGGGGTCAAAACAAAGAAACTAAAGGGCCATTTACACAAGTAGTAACAGAATACTTCCCAAATATAGGAAATTGATCTATCATGCAGAAAATTGAGGGATATAGGACTCCAACCAGCCATAACCAAAATAAATCTACACCCAGACATCTAATAATTAAGATCCCAGAAATTCAACACAAGAACACAATATTAAAAGCTGTTAGAGAAAAGAAGCAGATCACCTATAAAGCAAAACCAATGAGAATCACAGCAGACATCAACACAAATCATCAAGTCAAGAAGAGTTTGGAGTGAAGTGTTTCAAACTCTGAAAGAAAACAACTTCCAACCCAGATTGATATACCCTGCAAAACTATCTTTCAAAATTTTAGGAAAAATAGCACACTTCCATGATAAAGAACAACTGAAGGTATTTATCACCACCAAACCAACCCTACAGAGATTGCTAAAGCACATTCTAGAAAAAAATAAAGATGGCCATGGTTCCAGGAAGAGCAGCATAGGAGGATCCCCAAACAAGGCAGGAAATTGAATGAAGGGGAAAAGTGGAGGACCAACAACAGGAGGATGGCATGACAGAGACAAGCCAATGTATGCTGGTTGTAAACATTAATGTATATGGCCTCAGTTTAGCAATCAAAGGAAACACAAGGAGAGTGAATCAAGAAATAACATAAATAAATATACTGTATAAAATAAGACAGGACACCCAGCAGGTGTCACCTGCATCAAAGACAAATCTGTGATGCAGGGAGGAGCCCAGTGGCCCCAGAGCGGCTCCCTGGGGTAATTATGTCAGGCACAGCCAGAATCAGTGACCATTGACTGGCCTTGCTGGCCTAGGAGTTCCTATGCCCAAAGTGCGGGGTGGCACAGCAACGCCTGCTGCCCTTCAGAGAAGGTGACACCTGCAGTGTCTGAGATACAGGACCAATTTCCTGTTCTCTCTCCCTTACCTTGTCCTTGTGCTCAGTGGCTGTAGCACATGCACCACTGCTGGTCTGGGGACCTGACAGGAGAGCACACGATGAACCCTCAGGCTGGCTGCTCTTTCTCTGGGACATGCTCTCCCTGGTGAAATCCTTCACTCCCGCACCAAGGTATGTGATCCTCCTTGATTTAACACCTGCTGTGTGAACTTGGACAACCTACTAAACACACAGCGTCTAAGCTGCCCCACCTGTAACCCATGTGGTTCTTCTCGCATGACAGTACATACAGGTGCATGAGGGAAAGGCCTGGCCCACAGCAGATGTCATTATTCTGGGTTGAAGCACCGCCCACTCAGAGCCACAGCTGGAGAGAATGCTCCGCTAATTTCACTCCAACACATGGTCCCTGGATGCAGAAGGCTGCTCTGTGACTCAGTCAGAGTGCAGAAGACCCTGTCCCACTTCTCAGCCATGCTCAGTGCTGCCTCTGTCATCTGCCTGTCACACCATGGGCCACAGTGTCAGACAGGGCCTGACTCTGAAGAATGTAAGTCATGTAGGACAGAGGACATGGATCACATATTCCCAGAAGCACAAGCAGTGCCCCATCTTATGCATGCAGAGAAAAGTCATTGCCAGAAGACAGGAACACCAAGGATGTCATGAACCACAGGCAGACCTGGTTATAGGAAGAGGGGAAGAAATGGGACCACAGAGCTGGAAGGGTAGGATGACTGAGGGAGACAGTCCACAGTCAACTCCCAGTGTAGCTTTCACAGGCACCAGTCCAGAACTCAGTTCTCTGGGCTGCCTTTGGAGTCAGGCATCTGCAGCTGGTCCAGTGTGGGGCGCACCACCCTGAACCATGGCCTGGTTTTCGGTGGGTGGTGGTAGTAAAGCTCCACACCCAAATACGGGCTGAGCCTGAGGTGTGAGCCTCACATGCACAGAATGCGCTCAGAGCTCTCCTAGAACAAGGACATGCACGGGCCACAACATGCAAGTGCACATGGACATAAACATACTCCACAGCTGAAGGAAACCCCTCTCTAGTTTCACCAGGCTCCACTAGGGTCCCACAGGAGGTCAGGGGCCCGTCTGATGCTAATGGCAGCACAGTCCTACAGGGAAGCTCTGCAAGGACCTCACAGTTTGAGGGTAATCACCAGAACCCACAGACACGACTTCTCCTTTGGGTGTCCACTCCTCACACAGCACCACCACAATGCAGGAGCTGCTCCATGGCAATGATGTTGCCTCAGACCACAGCAGCACAGGGCAGGAAGTCGTTGAGGGAAACAGCAACCTCCCCGGAACTGGAGACACTAACGGATCTCCCACTGACCAAAAAGTCATGAGCAAAGGAGCTTCTCCTTGAGGCTGCAGAGCATATGACCCTCCTTGCCCTCTAGGTAGGATGCTGGGCTGGAGCATACTTGCCACCCAGTTGCTTGAGCTCATATATTTCTAAGAACCCTGCAGATGACCCCATTTAGTGGTATTTTGTGACAGACTGTACCTTAAGTGGACCCTGATGGGCCTTTCTCCCTAATGCAAGGAAACCACAAGGCCCAGGGCAGATTGTGAAGCAGCCTTACAAGTTTTGCAAAAAAAATATGGGCTTGGGAGAACCATGTGTTATAAAACCCATGACTTCTCAGATTTCTCAATAATGCCGTTCTCCTCTGCTACCTCAGGCATTGCCAATGGATTAGAGTGCTCTGTGCACAAACATGCTGCCCTTTTCTGCAATCTGATATCACAACCATGGGGCCTTCCCATCTGTACCCACCAACAGTTCTTCCTTCATGCTCCACTGTATCCTTGGCACCTGTAGCAACCCCTCAAGCCTTAACAGCAAAATCTATCACTTGACCCCAGCTGCCCAAAATGGCCCTCAACTGTTCATACTGGAGCAAGATTCATCAAACCCTTAAACTACTGAGATACTTAAACACCCAGGAGCTAAGTCTCCAAGGAAACCATCCCACCTACCAATTTCAACATGACTGCCACCTGGCACAGGAGGTGAGACCCTTGTCCCTTTTTCAACATAAGAGGAAATGCTAAATCAATCACTTCACTACTGTCAACTCTTCAGAGGTGACACTGTCACCTTTCACAAAGACAAAGTGGTCTCTGGAAACTGTCCTCCAGAGAGATCCAAAGTCATCACCATCCTCACAGCAGTATTACTGTGCAGGCCAACACGTTGGTATCAGCTCAGCAGCTTCCATGTAGGTGCACATTTCCTCCGGAGCGCTATGTTCACTTCTCCTCTCCACAAAAGTGGTGTCATTTATCTAACCAGAAGGAGCGGGATGCTGTGGAAGAATGCAGTGTATTTGCTTGACTATGTGCAGGTGCATTAGGACTCCGTATCCAATACAACCGAACGGTCCGTGTGAAATACATACTAAAACATCCCAGCACACAGTGTTCATGCTGGTCATGCTGGCTGGACCTCAGCTCACAAGCCTGGCTGCAGTGTTTTAGGCAGAGTCCTGGGCGCGGATCATCAGCTGAGACAGGCTAAGGTCACACTTTCTACATCCTGAGCCTCCTGGAGGAGAGACATCCCGGAGATGCTCCTTCTCTGGCACCACACGTAGGTGTGCTTGGACCACATGGTGCCAGGAAATCCCACAGCCATGACCTATTCACAGGCCAGCCCTGGAGATCTGTGCTCCATAAAGGAAGCCATATAGTGCCTACTTACCACTCTCCCAGATGGTCTCCAGCACCACCCGCCCAGCTCTTCACTATAGGAGGAGGTGGTGCAGACTCTCACCTGGGCTTTGAAATTCCTACTCTGCTCAGTGATTATTCTGTGCTGTCATGGTTGGACCCAAGCATTGAGGCTGCTAATGGAGACCTGGATCCACTCCCAACCCTGTAGGTCCCAACCCTGTAGGGATTGGTGTCCCTGTCACCTAAGAAAGCATGAACTGTGATGTGCAGGCAAGTGTCTCCAGGTGAGTTGTCACAGTTCATAGCTCTCTTTACTCAGCCCTTGCCTGGGCCCTCAGCACCAAAGCCTCCACTGCATTGGAAGTGAGGAAGACACAAGCACAGACAACTCCCAAGGACAGGAAGGCCCCCTTGGGTGGCATCTCAGGGCCCAGATCCACACAATATTTCCCAAGCACAACACTTACAACACTGTGGCTTTAACTGTGCAATAGAGAAGACACCAAGAAAACCCCCCAATGTTATGACACCCATCCAAGTGTCCTTTAAATAGGACAAGTTTTCCTGCCATAAGGTGGTTCCTGTCACTTCTTGAGACCAGGGACAGAAGACTGTTGTGGGTCCACCTCCGCCTGCCTGGCTTCAGTCCAGAACAGTAAGTACTGCAAACAGCTTGTGCATTCCCTCTGTGCTTGTGTCCTAAGCCACCTGCTGTGTGACCCCTAAATGGAAGCTGCTCCACAGAGCCCATGTACTGGGCTCTTCTGCTGGGACTCTTGTGGCCACTAAGGATAATCACTCCCTGCTAAGGTCATGAGAATGTGAAGCTTCTCATCAAAGCACAGGTGTTCTTACAACTCAATAGGATCCACACTGGCTTCTTAAAATTTTGCCAGGTTAGCAATGTGTGTTCACATCTTTTAATCAACATGTTTTTAATTGCTTTTGAATTGTGTTAGTTTCTCACATATTCTGGATATCATTTGCAAATCTTTTACCATTTCTTGATTTTCCTTTCTTTTCAGCCTATTGTGTGCTCTGCACTGCACAATTTTTCTAATCTGATGGGATCTCAGTTGTCTGCTTTTCCTTTAGTGACTTGGGATGCTGCTGTCCTATGCTGGAAGTCACTACTAAGATCTATGTCCCCAATTTCATCCCTTGATCTTCAAGAATTTAACATGGGTTCCTAGGTCATTTTTAGGTCAGTAAAACATTTGGATTCAGATCCAGCTCCAGTTGCACACATGCTCCCAATCATCAGCCTGTACACTGCAGATACACAGAGTTACACTGTCATTCGTATCTTGGAAAAGATGGAAAATATAAGCAATTCAGTGTACTAGAACAACTCTCTGCCTAGGGAGACTGAATGAATCTCGTCCATCACCTGATAATGTTGTCGAGATTCCACACTGGCTGCTGCAGGAACTCGTTCAACCATTAGCCCCAAAAAGCTCTCCCTGAGGGTACAAATATCTGTCTGCAGCGCTAGGATTCAGAGCTCATCAAGAGGCTACTTCCTCTCAGTAGCACGCTTCGCAGTAGAAACGGATTTAGTGACACTCTGAACACAAGGAATGAAAGCAAACTTTTCTATTAGATTTTCATATTAAAAGTAACTATTCAATCTAAAGGGGGAGTGAGAAATACACAAAGATAGCGCAGGTTTCATTATCACTGTGAGCCCGCACTGACAGAGACTGAGAAGACACAGCCAAAGCCTTATGGAAGCCGAGACCATGGACCATCCAAGGGATGCTAGAGCATAGCAGCTGTCGTCTGGACCATCACACACACCACGTCTGCCCCCACTGTGCCCTCTGACTCAGCCTCCTCCTCACAGGACAGTAAATACAGCTGACTCCTCTCCATCCTCCTCTCCCATCCACCAGGTGACTCCCAGCCATGAGGACCCTCGCCCTCCTCACTGCCTGTCTCCTGCTGGCCCTGCTGGCCCAGGCTGAGCATCGCCCACAAGGAGATAACCAAGCTGACTCTGAAATGGAAGGCAAGGTAGAGGAACATGTCGCTGTTCTCTCCTTTCCAGAGGAGGAAAACAACAGTCTTCGAGATGCAGGTGAGAGAAGTCAGCAGCACAGACACGGGCTTCAAGTGGGAGGCTGGGAGATGGGCTCTGGAATTGGGTTTACATTTTAATGACTACTAAAGTGTCTTTACTGGGATTTTCTCATTAAGAGCTCAATGGGTCCATGAAAATTTCTTCAAAAAAGATTTGATTCCAAGGCATTCTTGTGAAGATCACTAAGATCAACACATGAAGAACACTAGCTCTATCTGAATGTGGACTTAGCTATAGGGAGAGTATTTCCTTCTGTCTATTGGGAGGATCTTTAGTAACTGAACATGAGTGTGAGGAGTTGTTCACATCAATACGCTGTAGGGGAGGAGCAGGAGCACGTGGAGACACATGAGATGGGTCTGTCCTCTCCAGTCTCATTTCCCAGATAGAATCTTGTCTGTTTACCCCTATGTCTGAGGCTCTTCATTCAGTTCTCCATGGT
>PVJX010042060.1:0-14344 GCA_004027295.1 Dolichotis patagonum
CAGAGAAAGACTCAACTAAAAAAGAGAACTATAGGCCAATCTCCCTAATGAACATAGATGCAAAAATTCTCAATAAAATATTGGCAAACAGGATGCAGCAAATCATCAAGAAGATTATACACCATGACCAAGTAGGATTCATCCCAGGAATGCAGGGATGGTTCAACATATGCAAAACAATAAATGTAATCCACCATATGAATAGATCCAAAAGGAAGAACCACATGATCATCTCTATAGATGCACCAAAAGCTTTTGATAAATTCCAACAGTCATTCATGATAAGAACCTTACAGAGAATTGGAATAGAAGGTCTTTATCTCAATATGGTAAAGGCCATCTATGACAAACCTTCAGCCAGCATCATATTAAATGGTCAAAACTGAAAGCCTTTACCTTAAAATCAGGCACAAGACAAGGATGTCCATTATCACCACTGCTATTCAACATAGTACTGGAAATACTAGCCAGAGCAATAAGACAGAAAAGAGAAATAAAAGGAATAAAGATAGGAAAAGAGGAAGTTAAATTATCATATTTTCAGATGACATGATACTTTATATAGAAGACCCCCAAAACTCTATAGAAAGACTCCTAGATTTAATAAATAAATTCAGCAAGGTAGCTGGATACAAAGTCAATACTCAAAAATCAATAGCATTTCTATACACTAACAACAAAAGTACTGAGAGAGCAATAAGAGAAACTACACCCTTTACACTAGCATCCAAAAAATGAAATACTTAGGAATTAATCTCATGAAAGAAGTAAAAGAGCATATAAGTGAAAATTATAATACCCTGAAAAAGGAAATCAAAGAGTACCTCAGAAAATGGAAAGACATCCCCTGTTCATGGAGAGGAAGAACAAACATTGTAAAAATGGCCATTCTCCCAAAATTACTATACAGATTCAATGCCATCCCAATAAAAATACCACTAACATATCTCACAGATCTAGAGAAATCACTCCTAAAATTCATCTGGAACCAGAAGAGACCTAGAATAGCAAAGGCAATTCTAATCAACAAAGGCAAGGCCGTAGACTTCACAATCCCTGTCATGAAATTATACTACAAATCTACAGTGATAAAGTCTGTATGGTACTGCAATAGAAACAGACTCGAGGATCAGTGGAATAGATTGGAAGATACAACCACAACCTCAAACTCACTCAACCACCTTATCTTTGGTAAAGGGGCCAAACATGCTTGCTGGAAGAATGGCAGTCTCTTTAACAAATGGTGCTGGAAAGATTGGCTGTCCATATGCAGAAGACTAAAACTAGACCCATGTCTATCACCATACACTAAACTAAAATGTAAATGGATCGAAGATCTAAATATTAAAACAGAAACACTAAAACTGCTGGAAGACAAAGTAGGTAAAAACCTCAAAGATGTAGGGGTAGGAAGAAAATTCATGAACAAGAACGAAACTACATGGGAAGTACTTCCCAGAATCAATAACTGAGACCACATCTTATTAAAGAGTTTCTGCATGTCAAAAGAGGTTTCCAGCAGAGTGAAAAGAAAACCCACAAATTGGGAAAAAAACTTTATGGACAGCTCCTCAGACAAAGGACTTCTGTTTAGAACTTATAAAGAATTAAAAAAAAACAGACCCTCGAAATTCAAAGACCCAATCCAAAAGTGGGCATCTGAAATGAATACACTGTTCTCAGATGACAAAATATTAATGGCAAATAAATACATGAAGAAATGTTCATCATCATTAGTCATGAGAGAAATGCAAATTAAAACCACACTGAGATTCCATCTCACTCTAGAAAGAATGGCCAGGATAGAAAAGACTACCAACAACAAGTGTTGGAGAGGCTGTGGGGAAAAAGAAGCTCTTCTGCACTGTTGGTGGGAGTGTAGACTGGTGTAACCACTGTGGAGCTCAGTCTGGAGATTCCTCAAAAAGTTGGGTTTGGAAATCCCATTTGACCCAGTATGCTACTTCTGGGTATGTTCCCAGAAGAACTGAAAACATCATACCACACTGATATATGTGCACCCATGTTGATAGCAGTACAATTTGTAATAGCCAGATCCTGGCTATTACAGGTGCCCATCAACTGAGGAATGGATAAAAAAGTTGTGGCATTTTTGTACAATGGAGTACTATGCAGCTATAAAGAGTGAGCACATTGAGATATTTATAAATAAATGGACATGACTTGAGACCATTCTCTTAAGCGAAATAAACCAAACTCACAAGGGTAAATACCATATAGTCTCCCTAGTATGAGAGTTGATAAGAGTATATAAGACATTATGGTAAGCATGAATCCTCATCTCATAGCTTTGAAGCCTTTCAATGTTTTCTATCATCAGTTGGAATGGTTTTATTCTGTATTTTTATTGACTGTATCATGTGTGATGATATGAACAGCTCTTCTGAAGAAAACAAACTATGAGAGCTATTGCTGATTTAATATTATGCTTCTTAGAAATGCTACCATGCTTCTATTGTTCTACTACCTTTGGTTCTATCTATCACATTGTGTCTTATTGGGATTTGATTATGTGTGATAGTTTGAACAAAACTTTCTATCAAAAAGGAGATATTATAGTACCCATTGATCATTTTCTGTTATTCAGTTCAGAAAGCCCTGTAATTCTTTCACTCTATGCATGTCTTTATACTATTTTGTTATGTTTGATATTGTTGTATTTGAAACTATGCTCAACTATAGCAGAGTAAGTGATCTTTGATAGCTACTGTTGATGTCCGGTTGTCTTAATGTAAAGTACTGTGTTGCCTATGTTATCCTGTTCTGATCTGCTATGTACTGCCCTCATTTGTTTTATTCTCTTTAAAATAAAAAATTTTAAAAAAATTTTAAAAAAGAGAAAAGAATATGAAAGCAAGTAAGAGAGAGTTAAAGTAAACAGAAATAATGTGATTGTGATAACAAAAATTGACAACTCAATATAATTGATCAAGAAGAAAAACAATAATGGAAAGCTGGTATAATACCATGACAGTGATTTGTCCAATAGTACAGTTATATAGAAACATTGTCCTATGAAAATATGAGTAATTTCACATCAACCAATGCCTTGAAATTTATAAAACCACAGGAAAACTTAACAAGCAGTCCTAAGAATAAAATTTAAAATCTCCATAGCAGTAGTATCTTCACAGTACCTTGTCTGTTAACAGAAAGAAGTACATAGTACAATATTTGACTCCAAATTTTTGTTAATTAATATTATTAGAAGTGAAACTTATAAACATTCAAAAATATATTAATGTTGACCTCATTGTTCCAGAGAAAAAGAAAAGATGAAAATCAATGCATTTTAAGACAGGAACAAAATTGTGTTACTCATAGCTGAAAATGTACTTAGAAGAAACAAATTTCACAATCTACAATCATTTTCCAACTAAATTCACATATTCTATTTGAAATTAAGGCATATATTTCAAGGGTAGTATACCATAAGCAAATTCAGTTTGTAAAATATTAAATGCACTAGCTCTTGGGGAAATAAAAATGATGCTACTAAGTGGAGACAATATAATAAAATTGGACATCAATATGATTCACAGAAAAACAAGTAATTTTACCAAATGAAGTGTAGGATAAAAATATGTAACTGCTCCCCAATGATATTTATATTAACCTGCAGCACACTTTACAATACATGGTCTTTTTTTTTTTTAAACTGGGGATTGAACTCACGACTGAGCGCTTGCAAGGTAAGCACTTAAGTCACTGAGCTAAAGCCCCAGCCCATGGTCTATTTTTGAAAGCAAGAACAAGATAAGAACTTTCTGTATCTTACTTTGGCCAGACATTGTGCTCTGCATCATGATCATGATCAGTGCAGTGTGTGGATGTTATATATAATGTTAGAAAGGGAGAAACATGAATGATAGGATTTCTAGTGATGATAGTTTTTAAGAATAAAGTACATGTAAATGAATAAAATGATTGGATTTCTTGCTTATGGAATGCAAGTCTTTTACAAAAAGGTGAAAACCTGTTTCCACACCTCAGTAATTAGGCACTTATACATAAAGTTTGGAAAACTGATTTTTTCCACATTTAAAAATCTTTAAATATGCAGTGATGTGGCCTGTATTTTTTCTAAAGATAACAAAATCAAACTATGAAATACCATCTTGACTATAAAAATTAAAGAAATGTTTGTTTGAAAAATGTTCATAGATGGAGAGTGTCAATAATGGAACTAATTCTCATTCAACATATTTCTTCATATGTATTTCCTGAGGACTTAGCAATCTATGTTGCTTTCCTAATATGAGATTGCTCATTAGATATCTGGGGAATCATTTCTAAAGATTTGATTTAGATCAAAAAAGTGAAGTAAGTGAAATAAGTTACAGAACTAGATCATTTATTACTTGTAAAAATTGAATGTGTTTATGGATATGCCAGATTTTCAAAGAATAAACAAAAAAGAGTATTAAGAGTATTTAAGAGTTATTCTCTATGTATCATTCTGTTATTTTATGTCTAGAAAGAAATAGAAAAGTGAAGTGTTGTGGTGGATGCCAGAATTGTCTGGCTCTGGGAAACTGAGCCAGGAGGATTTTCTGTGGGAACACAGCCTTGGTAACAGAGTGATGAAATCATTTTGCAAAATGGGAATAATTTCAGTGCAAAGTTTCTTAGTTTAAACAAATATATTGAAAAAGAAATTCAAAAAATAAACATTGACAATTTAATAAGTTTTCATGAATGGGTTTGTAGGAAAACAAAGAATAAAGCTAGGCAAGTGACATTTTTAATTTTTCCTGGATATGGAACAGTATGTGAAGTGTTAAGATCATCAGTATGCCAACACTAAGAGAAACCACTGCCTGCAAAAATTTGTGACTTTCTCGCTTATGAAGATCCTTTTGGAAAGGTCATGGATCTAACCACCCTGAGTCACATTGTCCTCACAGCTGCTGTCCTTGGGCACTTTGTGAAGCATTGAGAAACTCCCATTGTCAAGGCCAACAACTGGGCTCTCAGCTACACCGTGCTCATCTCCCTCACCTTCTGTTTTTCTCTGATCCTTGCTCTTCATTGGCTGTCCCAACACAGCCACCTGTATCCTCCAGAAGACCACATTTGCAGTTATCTTCACTGTGGCTGTTTTCTCTGTCTTGGCCAAAACCATTATTGTGGTGCTGTCCTTTAATGTCACTGCTCCAGGCAGAAGAATGAGGCAGTTCTGGTATCAGGGGCACAAAATTACATCATCCCCATCTGCACCCTGGTCCAACCCACTCTCTGTGGAGTGTGGATGGGGACAAACCCACTCTTCATTGTCATAGACACACACTCTGAAAATGGCCACATCATCATCATGTGCAACAAGAGCTCCCTCATGGCCATCTACTTTGTCCTGGGATACTTGGCCTCCCTGGCTCTGCTGTTTTCACATTGGATTTCTTAGTCAGGAATCTGCCTGTCACCGTCAATGAAGCCAAGTTCGTGATGTTCAGCATGCTGGTGTTCTGCAGTGTGTGGGTCACCTTCCTCCCTGTGTACCTTATTTGCAAGGTGAAGGTGATGGTGGCCATGGAGGTCTTCTCCATCTTGGATTCCAGTACAGGCCTGCTGGGCTGCATCACTGCCCCAAGTGTTACGTTATTTTGTTAAAGCCAGAGAAAAATCCAGAGTCTACCTGGGTTCAAATGTAAAACAAATTCTAAAAAAAATTTTTCTTGAATTGAAAATACACTTTTTTACTAAAACATATCTAGTGTCTGAGGTGATTCTGCACTATTTTCCTGTCTAATATTTGATACAATTTGTGATTTATTATACTCCATAAAGGAATATTACTTCTTTCTTGTCTTGTACTTCTCAGGAACTGTTACACTTTTTAACAGACTTTTCCTACACTATTTTTCTATTGCTTCTACAACCAAACTTATTATTTATGCTCAATTTTGATTATGGTCCATTTTTGTTTTCCAAAACAGAATTTTTCAACATTATTAACAGTTTTAGTACTTTTATTTATAGACCCATACTCTTGAATTCCCTAAAGCATTTAACAATTTCTCTTGTTAGTCCTTTATCATTTCTGAAACTATCTGTTATCTGTTATAAGAAATACTCTTTAATTCATGATGTCAAAGTGTTAAATTCATATGTTAACACAAGGTTGAAATTGTTAGCGTGTAGTAGTTATTTCTCCTATGCATAGTTGTATGAATTTACCCATGTGCCCTTGTTCAATAATCTTTTGTTAATGCAAATCATATATCTATGTATCTAGTTTTTGTTTTATACACCTTTTATATATACAAATCAGTGGAGAAAGGACACCATGCTGTCTGGCTGCACTTATGTTGCAGTGGAGGGTGGGGCTTGATAGCCAGGGAGGACATAGCAGTAAACTATTTCAGTCCACTGGGGTGCAAGGAGGAGCAGGATGAGGAAGGAGAAAGGCTAGTTCACTGCTAGATGAATGTCCAAGGCCTTCCAACTGGAGGAGAAGTGAGTCAGGTTTTCCTACTGTCACCAATTCCCTGAAGCTGTGTACCACATTCAGTAACTGAAATAATATTCCCCTTAAGGCTGAGACAGTCCTGTAGTGAAACATAAACTCAGTTTTACCATGTTGGTTGAAATCCATCTCTGCCCAGTTACCATCGATTGAGACACATACATTCTTAAGACAATCTATTTTGGTTTCCTAAGGTGTTTTTCTGTGAAAACAAGACTACATATATATCCCCACTGCAAGAGAAATCTAGTTAACCATACCAGATATAATAATAAATTTTTTTAAGCAGGCAACATCTTCAAAAGTCATGATAAACATGAAGCATCAGGGGCATTTCAGGAAAAGAAAGTTAGGCTAAGCCAGGGGGCCTACGAGGATTTTCCCTGGTCAACACCCTGCAGTGTACCAGACCTGGGACCAGAGAAAGAAAAAAAAAAACAGTGAAGAATTTGAGCCAAAGAACTCGAACTGCAGGTACCCACAGATAACACCAGTGCAAAGCACAAAACAGGACAGCAGTTTTAGCAGTGACAACAAACATTCAAGTAGCCACTCCCAGAAAATTGGGCAAACCAATAAAGCACTCAATATAGCAACATCAATCTTAACTTTTTGTTCATAACTTGATGAAGTTAAATGCTTAGTGATACTCCTACGATCAGTGAGAGGGGCAGAGGATTTATCAAACACCCTTGCACTCCTCAGAGGGTCCCAGGAGAACAGTTGTGATCAGAGACACCGACCACAGCTTTTTAAAAAGTTAATTACAGTACTTTTAATTTTTTATTTTAAAGAGAACAAAACAAAAGAGAACAGAACAAAACAAATCAGAACAAAACAATGCAAGCAACACAGCACTTCACGACAACAATCCGATATCAACAGTAGCTACTGTAATGTCTCTTTTCTTTGAAATAGTTGAGCACACCTTCACACACAATAGTGTCAAACATAACAAAATAGTATAAAACCATTCAAGAGAATGAAAGTATTTCAGGACATTCAAATTCAAATAACTGATAATGAACTATGGCTACGATAGTATCTAATTTTCCTTAAAAACTTTGTTTACACTATCACACATATTAAAATCCAATAAGACACAACATGGTAAAACCAATGGAAACAGAAGAAAAAAAATATGCTAAGACCAACCACAGCTTCTTAGAGTCAACACAACTCTTAGATTCTGTGCCCTGAAAAATCAAGGTCATGCAAACACTGCACAAGCGCAGAGGCACAGAGCAAAGAAAGGCATGCCTTCTTCCTCTGAGTGGCTTTATTCCATGTGCACAGGTGCAGTGGTGATGGGCTTGGCAAGTGGTTGTACTGCTTGGAGAAGAGGGATTCCAATTCAGCCTGGGGTCCTGGGAGCTTTTTGGGGCCAAGAAAATGCAAAGTGGTGCTGTCCTGAGGAAGGAAGGTGAGTGAAGCACTGAGGGATGTAGGAGCTGAGGAGGCAGAGAACAGGGTCCAGGAAGGTCAGACCCCCCCCGGGGGGTAGGTGGTCACTAGGGCCTGATGGAAGGAGTGAGGCTGGCAGAGCCAAGGGGCGGGCATGTGGGATGCAGGACTGGGTCCTGTGATAGATGGGCCATAGGCTAATGGGGAGATGGAGGGGCCAGAAGGGTGGGGGCTGGCGGGCTTTTTGGTATCTTCAGGACAGGAGGACAGTTCGTGGGCCTCTGCCCTTAATTTGGGGAATGTGTGCCCAGCTTTTTCCGGAAGTGTTTAGTGATCACCACTCTGGAGCATGTGTGCCACAGCAGTGGTACGGAGTTCCATGGAAAATGTAGATGGGAGATACTGTTCGTGCCCACGGAGCTCCTGAAGAGGTCTGAGGAGATGACAGGTGATGTCCTCAGCAGTACTGAGCAAATCTGTTGGTGTGAGATTTGACCTCCATGTGGTTTAACCATGGTTGACCTGTGCTGCTTCTGGAATAATGAGATCCCTAGTTAGGCTCACAGGGAAGGGAAATGATTACTTACCTTCTGCATTGTTGTATGCTGTCATTCTAAAGTTGGATAACTTAGTCTTTTTTTTAAACCTTCTTTACTATTGAAAGGAAGAGTCAGGAAATATGATGCTCAAGGGTGTGGGGAGCAGCCAAGACCTTTCAACTCTTGGACTCAGCCACCTGCTGGGTGAACTTGATCAAGTCATTTTCCCCAGGCTCATCTTCACCTATCAAAAAGCTGATGGAAATACAAACCACATGAGGTTTTTGCTGTTAAGGACTGGCACTTGGACTGGATATTCAAGTCAGGACATCACTCTACCTGTGAAGAACAGAAACCTCTGGCTATGTCCCTTATGTCTAGCTGGCTACTTACATGTCTATCAGAATTTTATTTAATGTCCTCATTATGCTGAATCCCCAATCCTAAGATCTGGAAGCTGAGAAGAGAAATATAGGAGAATATTCCTCCTTTTATGTAGTTTTTGTTCCCCCATGAGGAAAATCTGTGAATAAAATAGGTTCAGTTAAAGCTAAGAGCTACAAAGAAATTAAGTACTAGGTGATATGATCAAAGCCCAGTCTGAGGCCGCATGTGTGCATGTGCTGCAATGTGTTGGACTCTGTCAAGTGGCCAAATTGGGGATGGGGAGTGAGCCAAGTCCTGAATATTGGGTCATCATTTCCAAGCAGGGGAACCAGAGATTAGGAGGCACAGGATAACTAGGTCAGGCTCTGTGCCTGGCCCAAAGTATGTAGACTGACCAGCAAGCTACCTTTAGAGAGAGGAAGTAGGCAGTGCTGATCAGTCTTTGTCTGGGGATTGGGAACTAAGAAACAGGAAAAGAATTTTTATCTGGCAAAGGTGATAGAAGAGAATGTGTGCAGACTAAAAGATCTAGACAATCAGAAAATAAGAGTAGGCTAAGGAAGTTAGATTGGGGCTCCATCTGGCATCCGACTGAATATCAGAATAATGACCCATGGTATTTTGTTACTGGTGAGGCTCCTGGTGCTGCTGGAAGACTTAGCAGGCTTGTGTGTATCAACTGCAAGAATTGCATCCTGCCAAGGTAATGTGTTCCTCATTTTTCCCAAGTCTCAGTTAATTTTTCATAGTGTATCAGGTCAGTAAATATCTCTTGTTCTTCAGGAAGATCTCTTGCCACCATGCAAACTTGATGAAGGCAGAAGCATATGCACCTGGTTTGAAGCACTGTTTTTCCTTTTCCTAGTTGTGACTTTAGGGAATTATGTACTGTGTCCCCTCCTCTCCCTCTGCAGTAATTTAGCGTGAACCCAAGCCTTTCCATAGGCAAATGCTCTATTTCTGAGCCACTACCCCAGGCAGGAATTTTTTAATTTCTTTTTTAATTAATTAATTAATTAATTAATTGTTTGTCACTTGTTAGATATGCATACTGATACTACTCATCATATGAAATTTATGCCTTTATATGATATAGTTTGATTCTTTTTTCCCCTTACCCTCCCTTCCTTTCAGCTGAGCTTCTCCTCTTCATTTACAGAAGCCTGGTTTCCATTTCTGCTCATATTCTCCCTTTTTCTTTTCCTTCCCACCACTCCTCTTCTCATTTAAATATTTTCTTCCTATTTTGCAATATCTACTACTTCAGTCTTTATTTATACTTTCAGTTTCTCATGCCAGATAAAACATGCACTATTTGAATACATGTGTCCAAGTAATTTCACTTCATAGTATAGTCTCAGTGTACATCCATTTACCTATAAATGGCTCAGCTTACCCTTCTTTATGGATGGATAGTAAAATATTTTATATATTTTTTAAAAATATATATCTTTTGTGTCCATTTATCAGTTTTTGAGCATTTGCAGTTTCCAAGATTTAGCTATTGGTAAACTGCTGGCATAAACATGAATGTGCATATGTCACTGTGGTATGATGCTTTTAATTGTTTTCAGAAGATACCAAGAAGTGTGGAGGTCTACTGTTTTGAGGAATTTCCACATTAATTTCACTAGTCTACACTCCCACCAACAGGGGATAAAGGCTGAATTTTCCCCACTACCCTCCAGCATTTGTAATTGATTTCTTTCTGGAATGAGACGGAATCTCAGTGTTGTTTTAATTTGCATCTTGAGTGACTAGTGATGTTAAACAGTTTTTTAATTTATAAATTTGCTGTTTATACTTCTTTGTCAGAAAAGTATGTTTTCATTTCAGATGTCTATTTTTAGCTTAGATCTTTAAATTTGTCTAATTTTGTTGAGTTCTTTGTGTATTCTAAACACTAGTTTTTTTGTGTGAGGAATAGATGGCAAAAATATTTTCCCATTCTGTGGTTGTCTGTTCACTCTTTTGATGATTTCTTTTGCTGTGCAAAAGCTTTTTAGTATGATGATACCTCAGTAGTTATTTTGGGGGATATTTCCTGTGTTTGGGCTGTTTTTTTCATAAAGTCTTTGTCTAAAGTTTGACATATTCTCTCTTACAGGAGATTTAGTGTTTATCTTTCATTATTTAGATCTTTGATTCATTCAATTTTAGTTTAGTAAATGGTGAGGTACATAGCTCTAGTTTTAGTCTTTGATATGTGGGAAGCCAGCTTTTCCTTGACTATTAAAGAACGTTTCTTTCAATGATGATGTTTGAAACTTTTGTAAAAGATAAGGTGGCTGAGTATGTTAAGAGTTGTTTTTACATCCTCTAGTCTGTTCTATTTACTTTAGGGTCTGTTTTTTTTTTAAATTTTTTGCTGTTGTTTTGCTTCATTTATTTCAAAGTGCTATGCTGTTTTTGTCACAATATCTCTGCAGTATAATTTAAAGTCAGGGACTGTGATGCCCCCTGCCTTACTTTTGTTGCTTAGGATGTCTTTTGCTATTCTAGGTCTCTTCTGGTTCCAAATAAATTTTAGAAAAGCTTTATCTAATTTGGTGAGGTAAACCGTTGGTATCATCATGATTGCATTGAATCTGTATGACAATTTTGGGATTATTTCACTGTATTGGTTATTCCTACCCCAGAACAAGGGATGGGATTCCATGTTCTGATATTCTCTCTGATCTTCTTTTTCCAAGTACTGTAGTTTTTAATGCAAATTCTTTTATTTCCTTCATTGGGCTAATTCTTAAGTATTCCTTTTATGGGAATTCTACTGTGAAAGGTGTTGTTTCTCTAATTTCTTGGAGTTTCTTATTTGCATACAGGGATGCAATGAATTTTGTATCCAGGTATGCTGCTCGGTTTAGTTATTAAATCTAGGTGTGTTTTCATGGACATTTTAACATCAACTATATAGACTATTGTTTCACACACAAATGATTTCTCCCTTCCTGTCCTTATTCCTGGTATGTCTTGATCTTGGCTAATTGCTCTGGTGAGTGTCACCAGAACTATATTGAGTTGGAGTAATGATAGTGGACATCTTTGTCTCATTCCTTATTGTAGAATGAAAGCTTTCACTTCTTGTCCATTTAGTATGATGCTGGCTGTTGGTTTGTCATAGATAGCTTTTATCAGATTGAGACAATCTATTCAAATTTTCTTTATGGTTTTTATCAGGAATGGGTATTGCACTTTGGATCCTGTTGTCTGATCATATGCATGGAATAAGTCCAGTTCCTTTGCCATTACTTCAGCATGTTGTATGCATTAGTATGTGATTTATTTTGGATAACATAGCATGTACATCTGAGAAGAACATGTATTCTGATATTGTGGGGAGCATACACTGTAGCTATCTACTAAGGGCACTTGGGTCAGTTCTGATACTTCTTTGTTGATTTCTTGTCTAGTAGTTAACATGTCTATTTTTGTCAGTGAGACATTGAAGTCTCCTGTTACAATCAATTTTCATGTCAGTATTTTTTACTATAGTTATGTGCACTGGTATTTGGTTCATTCATATTTATTATCTTTTCTTCTTGCGTTGTTCCTTTAGCAAATATATAGTGACCTTCTTTGTCTCTTTGGATCAATCTTGGCTTGAACTTCACTTTATCTGAATGCAGTATAGGTAGTCATGCTTTTTTTTTCTTAGTTCCAGTTGCATGAAGTATTGTTTTCCATCCTTTGAATTTCAGTAAACTTACTACTTTTTGAGATTTTTAAAATCCATTCTGACAGTCTGCTTCTTTTAAATGGTGAATTGAGGCCATTTACATTGATGATTTTAAGCGATAGGATTTGACTTATCCTTGTTATATTATTTTCCTGTTGTTAGTTCCTGTCTTTTTGCCTCTCTTTAATTGATTGCCTTTGCTGTGGCTTCTTATCTTTAGTGTTCTTTGAATTTTTGTCCTCACTACCTCTTTCTAAACATTTTTCAGAATGTTTCGTAGGGCTGTTTTGGTGGTCATGAGTTTCTTTAGCTGTTCTTTTTCATAGAAGTATCTTATGTCGGCATCAATTTTTAAAGATTGTTTTGGAGGGTATATCAATCTGTGTTGGAGGTTGTTTTCTTTCTGGACACGAAGTAATTTACTTCAAGCTGCTTGATTTAAGGATTTGTATTGAGAGGTCTGCTGTGATTCTGATAGTCTTTCTGTTTAAATAGTTTGTTTTTCTTTTAACAGTTTTTAATATTCTGTTCTGTCAAATTTCTGGAATCTTATTACGTGCCTTTTGGGTAGATTTTATTTGCTTGTTTTATTTTTTTTGAGACAAGGTCTAGCTTTGTAGCATAAACTGGCATTAAACTCACTATGTAGTCAGCCTGGCTTTGAAATCACAATGTTTCTCCTGCCTCAGCCTGAAGAGTGTTAGGATTATAGGTGTGAACCACTGTGCCAAATTTGGAGTAGATTTGTTTTGATCATGTATAATTGGAGTGTTGTATGTCTTACTTATTTGCATGTCCATTTTTCCAGGTTTGGGATGTTTTCTGACATTACTTTGGTGAATAGATTTTTTAATGTTTTTTTTTTCATTTCTCTTTCATTGACTATGTTATTTTTGCATAGTACAGCAGCTGATGGATTAATTTTCCATGATCCATTTCTATTTTAAACAAATTTATCATTTAATTTTCACAACTGAAAATTCTTTTGGATCTGATATTCTGTCCTCATGTTGGCTCATCCGGCTGTGTATCCTGTCAGTGGAATTTTTAATCTACTGGACATCTATTTGAATCTGTTTCATGAATTTCTTTCCTGTGTGCATCATTTTCCTGAGCTCCTCTATGTTTTTATGTATATTTTCAGTGGAGTCACTAATCATATCCTCCATTATGTCCATCATCTCTGAAGTTATTTGAGAAATTATTTCTGATTTGCATTATTCTAGAGCCTTTTTCATCTGTTTTGTTACTTCCATTGATACCACCTCAGAGAGTGCAGGTAAGTAGGTTCTGAATTGTTTCACCTCACTGTCCTCTTGGCTGACTTTGAGAATCTGAAAATCTGGACCTGTATATGGCTTCTGAGTTTTCTCATTTTCTAGTTGTTTTTATTTCAGTTTGGTTCCTGCAATGATGCTTGTAAACTGTTTATGGTAGGTATCTTATGGCTAGTGCTGAGAACTCTTAGGAAATGACTGTTTCTCAGAGATGTCTTCAAGTTATAGCTGGATTTTTGTGTATTAATTCTGTCATAGGATCCTACTGCTTCAAATTATTGGAGATAAGACGTTTCTGCCTTGTTCACCTACTAGCACCGGGTTCTTTGGCCCTGGCTTGTAGTATTGTTTATGATCTCCAAGCATTCTTCATCTTTGCATAAACAGAATAACTGATTACTCCAGTCTTTTTGCCTTGGCTGAGGTAGTACTGAAGTGGAATGTTGCACATTAGCCATCTTATACTTGGGAATACTATCTCTCTGGGAGACTTTAAAATGCAGAAAATTAATATTTTACTTGCATGCAGCATGGCCACTTTAAAATCTTGAAAATGACCACTGGCCAGAGACAG
>PVJX010042061.1:0-14353 GCA_004027295.1 Dolichotis patagonum
TCTCAATTGCAAATTACCCTACCTCATCCTTGATTCCACCCTGAACTCTCTGTCTCTCTCCACATCCATTCAGATGTGCAATTTTTCCAACTTCATTTACTTTAGGTCTCCATTCTTGTGGGCTTAGCTCAAATAATCATATTTCAACTAGACCAATGAATTGCTTTTTAAAAAATCTCCCTTTTCCAGCTATGCCTATTTCCAAAAACTGTATTGAAAAAGTATAATGGAAGAATGCAGAATATAAATTACTAAAAATTGGGGTTGGTTTAGATGAAAGAAGTCAGCATAGGCTGGGGATTTAGCTCAGCGGCATAAGCGCCTGCCTGACTAGTGCAAGGTAGTGAATTCAATCCCTGGTGCCCCCCCACACAAAAAGGTAAGCATAACGTGGTACATAGCTGCTCCCAAAACGTGTTCGAGGACTTTGTTTTGCTGCATGGACCAAAAAGCTGTTTTAGATACAGTGACATTTAAGCAGATCTTGAAAAAGAAAAATTCCTTTGTGTTAAAGTTCATATTCTGTAATAAAGTAGTAGAATTTGCTAGTGATTGAGTTTTTATGAAATGAAATATGTAACTTCTTGTGAAATTGAACTGTCATGGCCAATATATTATATCACTTACAATAAGCATGCTGTATTTTTCTGCAAAACAAACTTTTCTCATGCGTTATACTCATAAATCATGAGGCAAGGGTATATTTCAAAAAGCAAAGTGATAACCTACAATTCAGAGGAAGTGGCATCCAATTCAGGAGAGTGAATGGAATGGTTAGTGGAAAAGTTCCCATATGGGAGGTTGTAATTTCTCCATACTTTGTTCAGTTCTTCATTCCTTCATTTATTCCTCAGAATAAATGTTCTTCCTGTCCTCTAAATAGTCTTCATGGTATCTAGAGTAACTCTAGGAGCAAGAGTTAGATACTGAAAACATTGCTTTCTGATTACAACAAAGGAACAGAAAACAAATTCTTTCTCCTACATTCTCATTGACCTCCCCATACAGATGTATCGTTCAAAGGCGTGTATACTGGGAAGGCTAAAAAAACATGTCAAACTGTTTTTTTTTCAAACCATCACAAGGATAGAGACATTTAAAAAAGAAATTGAGTCTATGAGTTAAAGTGCAGTACTATAAGATGTAGGCATTTCCAGGCCTTGGGAATACCCCTGAATGAGTAGGCTGTTAGCTAGTGTTGAATCCTGGCTGAGTCCTCTTCGTCTTGAATGTCTTCATGATGTATTCATCTCTCCTCACTAAGCCCTTAGAACATATGGTGTGATGGATAATCTTGGCTGCAAATTCGAGTGGCTTGAAAGATCAGTAAAGCATGCTTCTGAATGTGTCTGAGTGAGTCATGAAGGTGTGATTTTGGCTACATAGTTTTGATTCCTGTCCTCCTTCCTTTCTGGCACTTTTCCCCTACAGATCTGCTCTCCACCTGCCATGAAATAAGCAGCTTTGCTCTATTACACCCTTCTGCTGTGGTGTTTCTGCTTGGAGCCAACTGACTGCGAACTAAAACGGTGAACTAGTATAAACTTCTCCTTCTTTAAGTTGCAAGTTTTAGGATTTTGTCCCAGTAGTAGGAAAACTGACTGACACACATGGTTATGATCATCATTAATAACTAGCACTAACAGTTTTAGTAATAAAACTTGTGTGTCCACTATGTGCCAGGCACCGTGGTGATAACTTTGAGTCTCTTACAACTATCCTATAAAGTAGATATAACTAACTATCACAACACTTCGACAGTGCAGAGTCTAATGCGACATAGGATGAGTCACTTGCCTAGGTCACTAAGCAATCAGTAGCAGAGCTAGAAGTTGAATCCTTAGGTTTCCCTAATCCACATGTTGCTCAAGTGAAGTGAACGAGGTTGTTGAATGCTAACCTTAGAAGGAGGTCACCTCAAGTGTTTCTGAGGACCAGACTCTGACATCTGGAAATATTTTAAAATTTAGATTTCAAGAAAACATAGTCACTGACATTGTATCTGTAGTCTTACACAAAAGCATGCACAAGTGAATGGAATAACACAGTGGTGGTATAGGACTAAGTGGAAGTAGGTTCTAGGTATATGCTTTATTTGAAACTCAGAAGTGACTGAATATTGTGCTATAGGAGGGGTAAGGTTTTAGGACTGGTGCAAAGACAAAAGTGGGCTGGTACATTAGGAGAGTAGAAGCAGATACAAAAGTCAGGGCATCAACACTGAAAGAAGAAATCAAAGCATTATCTATAAATAATAAATTTAAATTTAAAGTAATCATTTTCCACTTTGGCTTCGCATTGGGATCACGTTTACAGTTCACCCACTTGTGGAGCTACAAAAAAAAAAATAGAGAGAGAGGCCTCGGTCTGGTGATATTGTGAGGCTTGTGCTCATTGGTGATGACATGATGGGAGTATTTATACTGTGGAAATTGGAAAATGCTACCAATCGGGGTGATTTTTCCTGGCAGAGCTGGTTGCTAAATATTTATGAGCATATCATTGCCTTCATTCTACCCTCAAAGATTCTGGGTTAACTTGCCCAGGATACTGTCTGGGCATTGGATTTTTAGAACTTCTGCAGGTGATTAAAATGTGCAGCTAAGTGCAAACTGCTCAAGCCTATAGCGTAGGACTTGGTTGCAAATCTCACCATTGGCTTCATCGGGGAACCTGTTGAAAATTCAGAATCTCACCCCACTTCCCATCCTGGGCTACTGAATCAGAATCTGAACTGTAACAATATAGATATTTATTTATTAAAATTTGAGAAACACCAGTCTAAAACATTTGTAAGAAACATGTACTTATTATCCACTGGTCTAATGTTATAAAAATGAAAAGAGAGAGAAGGCCTGGGATATAGCTCAGTGGCACAGTGCCTGCCTGCCAAGTGCAAAGCCTTGAGTTTGATTCCCAGAGAGTAGATCTATTTAGAACTATCTGTAAGGTTGGACTTCGATGCCATATTTTATTTCTCTGCCCTTGAGCTTACAATTACCTTTTTCTTGAGACTTTTTACAATATTCTGTGTCAATCATCATCTTTGTTTCTTCTTTAAAAAACTATGAGAAAGTACAACAGAAAAATTTGTAGCTTAATTAGTCATTGCTTTATTTCACCATTCTGGATTCCCTATAAGTTTGTGGAACTAGAAAAGGCCAAGGTCCCAATAGACAAAGAGTTAGTTGTAAGGCTAGACATGCTGATGACAAGTAATGACTTCATGTGGCACAATTTATATTGTTGTTACATAGATTCTAGAGTTTAGATGTTTTAGCAGGAGTCCTTTCTTAATCAAACATGTTTCTTCTTTGTTTCTGATGACTGGGCTCTGCTTAAGTTAATCTGATGAAAGCCAAACATGAGAAAAGATCTCTTTGTGACTCCTAGGTTTTGCTCATAAGCAAGGTCAAGACCAAGTTAACCTTTTCAGTGAAAAGGATTATACATGCGCCCACCTAAAAGTCAATGTTACAAAGAATTCTATGGGCTAGGGATATAGTTTGGTGGCACAAGTGCCTGCCTGGCAAGCACGAGGTCGTGAGTTTGATCCCTGGTACAAATATATATATATATTCATGTTAGGAGAGACTTTTGAAAGTTAGCCTGAATTATCACTGAATCTCAATTTATTGTGTTTCTTTCAAAGAACATATAAACCATTTCCTGATTTTTTTCCATCATCTTCCACTGGAAGCCAGACAGGAAATTCTTCATTACTTATGCAAAACAAACTTTTACCAAGAACTTGCTTTATGCCGAGTACTGAATTGGATATCTGGGATTAAAAGATGAGTGAGATATTTTATGTTTTATTAATTCATGAGTGATCCAAAGTTCATACTGCTAACAACTGCCTACTTTCTAAACTGCCCTGTTGGACTCACAGAAATTTTCAGGTTGGTTAGTGATCTGAAATTCTTTTATACTAAGGAAAGAATATATGATTAGAAAACCAAGGAGCTTCTTATGTAAAGAATTCTATTTTTTAAGCACAAGAGAAAAAGTATTTTCCAAATAGTAGAATAAATGAATGAAGAGAGAATGACTCCGGGTTATTTCAAGGGAAAAGTTTTTTGTTAGTTGACCAAATGCAGGGTACTGACTTTCTAATCTGCTGGTTGGCACTTTCTGATTGGAAAATACAATTCAATTTGTCTACCCTTTTTTTAAATTGAGATAAATTCTACTTAACATGAGACAATTTGTAGGACTGGGGTAACTGATGGGCAGGATTCCATTTTATGGATGAACTGTTTTGCCAGACAGGATTAAAAGCTGAAGAGAAAAGCAAACAGCAAACAAGAGGTTTTCATTTCTAAAACAGGAAATAAATAACATTCTACTTTGTCATTCCAATCCTTTCAGAACACTAGAATTAAGAATTTCAACAACTTTTTACAGGACCAGATTGAAAATACTGCATCGGCTTGTGCCACTAAGTGTGCTATTTGTTTTAAGATTGTATCTTTAGAAGCCATCCAGTCCTCTAAGGTTGTATTTCTTTACTCTTTGTAAAAGCCCATAATTATTTTCTCCTTCTAACGACCCCAACCTTTTGTCTTCGGCCATTTAAGAAAGAAAAGCCTGAGATCTCTTTGTTAAAAATGGGAAAGTCAGCATTGCTACATAGATAGAAAAAGAGCCAACTAACTTCTTCCTGTTTTTGCACAGTTCATTCAACAACAATAATAAAAGAAAAACACACGAGTTGTTTCCATATGTAATCTCAGACGTGGCTATAGATTCCCAAACTGTTTACAACAGAGATGTGAAGTGGTCTGTGAGCCAATCCAAATGTACATCGCCCGGATCATGTCAAATCGTATTCTTCCCTCCCGTGGAACAGAGGCCCTAACTTTTCTGACATTTGGCTTGGCAGGCAAAGTGGACTTGTTGTTCTAGGTGTGTCTGATAAGCAGATGACAAGATAAAACATTCACTCTTTTGAGTCCTTCATTAACCAGTGAAGTGACACCATGGCAAGGACTCACTGAGTTGAGCCTTTTATTTGCAAACTTGACTTAGCAATAAAGTGAAGGCTTCTTTACTCTGAGCAAATATATGAAGGGAATTTTCATTTCTTCTTGTTTATAACTCATGATGAGTTGTATGCATATTATATAGCAAAATGTCTTATAGTCCTTGAAGGTCACTCCTAGCAATTGTGAATAGCTATTTTATTTATTTATATATATATATAATCATAAATTTATATATATATAAATTTATATATATATAAAATCATAAATTAAAATAATTCATGGGTAATGATTTACTATTTACCAAATGTGACTGATTTTCACAAAGCTTACATTCTGTAAGGCATGATTTACATTCATTATATTTTAGTCAAGATTCTCCACAGAAACAGAAGCTACAGGAAAGATAAGAGACATAGACATAAAGACAGAGATAGGTAAAAAGAGATTTATTATGTGGGATTGGCCCACACAATTATAGAGGCTGTGAAGTCTTATGATCCACCATCTGCAAGTGGAGGCCCCACAAATGTTGGTTACATAATTCCAGGCCAAGCCCTAATGACTAAGAGCCAGTGCTCAAGGGCAGGATTAGACTAACATTCCAAATCAAACAGGGAACAAATTCACCCATTCTTTGCCTCTTTGGTCTATCTGGGTCCTGAATGCATTGCTCATCCACATTGGGAAGGTGATACACTTTTTTTCAGTCCACTGATTTTTCATTCTACTGATTAATCTCTCCAGAAATACTCTGATGGACACACCTAAAATACTGTTTGACCAGCAATCTGCACATTCCGTAGCCTAGTCCAGTAGACACATAAAATTAACCATTGCACATCAGTTCTCTTACTTTTTACAAACCTGTGATGTATGTGACAACATGAAATAGGTTTGGGATTTGTTTGAACTCTCGAGTACAATACTTGCCAAATGATGGTGGTACCTGAGAGATGGGACACAAGATGAGCTTTCTGTGAGAGAGTTTCTAGGGTGTGCAACCAGAAGAGAGAACAGCAGAAACACCAGCATCCTGAGTTAAACGAATGATGTTAAAGACCTGGAGAAAACAAGGTAGTACAAATTCATAGGAAATAAGACCAGAGAGAGCTGTTCAGAGAGAGAACCATGGAGCTCTGCAGAAATCTCAGCTGCTTACTGACCAGTGCATGCTTGTAAGGTAGCCAATATCAAATAGATATCTGGAAAAATTCCCGAGTATTCAGAACTAATAACGTATTTCCAAATAACCCATAGTTGAAGAACTAAAAAATAACTAGAAAGTATTTTGAACTGAATGACAATGGAAAAGCCACATATAAAATATTGTAAGATGCTGTTAAAACAACACTGAAGCAGAAATTTATAGGGTTAAATAGATATATTGGAAAAGTCTTAAATCAATGACCTTGCATCTTTGACCTAGATAAATGTCTTAGTCATTTCCCTTTCCACTGAAACACAGTACTTGACACCTGTAACTTAGAGGTGAGATTTATTTTGGCTCACGTTTTTTAGGGGTTTCAGTCTTTGCGTGGCTGGAGGCACAATGGAAGGGCCCAGGCAAAAGAAAGTTGCTTACTTCACATGGCAGAAAAGAAGGAGTTAAGGAAAGAGCCATGAAGGGAGATTCAGGTCTTGTCCAGAGAGGCCTACCTCTTCTGACCAGGGCCACCTCCTAATAGGAAGTCAGACATAAAGCTCCTATAATCTAATCACCTTCCAAAGGTCCAGCCTATGATCTCATGAACATTTAGGGGTACATCTAGATATAAAATGTACATTCTACCCCTAATCCCCAAAAGACCCGTGCACATCTCATTATCCAAATTACATTTAGTCCATATTTAAATGTTACCATGGTCCTAACATTTTCAACACTGCTGAAAAGTCCAAGTCCAAAACATTCTCTGAGATTTAAGGCAAACACTTAGCTGTGGAGCTTTGGAAAAATAAAAAAGTTTTGATATACAGTGGCACAGGATGAACACTCATACTGCAAATGGGAGGGAGAGGGGAATACAAAGGAATGGCACCAAAGCAAGAGTAAAACTCATTAAAGCAGATTTTAAATCCTATAGCTCCATGTCCAGGACCTGGAGCAATAGACAGAGGCAAAACTTCTTCAACTAACATGAACAACTATTTCTAAGAGGACAATATGTAATTTATCAACTATTGATTTCTTACTGTTTTTTTTTGAAATTCTGTATTATTTTCACCTTTTTTGTTTTTGCTTTTTTTTCTTTAAATAAAATTAAAAAAAAAACAAACTTCTTCAACTAGACAAAACTAAGTCTCTCCTCCAAGCCTACCCTTCAGGTAGATATGAGGGGACTGCCACTAAAACTCTCTGAGATTTAGGAGTCATGATCCAAAACTTACCCTATGTACCATGGGGAACTAGGGAATTATGTCATCTATTCATTGAGCCCAGCACATGACCAGCCATCAGGCTCATGATGGCAACGACATATAGCACCCTACTCCAAAACCCGAGTGTGGCTGTCCTTGCTTATATACTACGTATTC
The DNA here is from genome assembly GCA_004027295.1 of Dolichotis patagonum. Taxonomy (NCBI): domain Eukaryota; kingdom Metazoa; phylum Chordata; class Mammalia; order Rodentia; family Caviidae; genus Dolichotis; species Dolichotis patagonum. The sequence goes on from PVJX010042061.1 coordinate 7,521, forward strand.
TATCAGTGTTAGCTGGATTATAATCTGTGGCTATCGAACAGTATAAGAAAATAATCATGCAGCTCGAACTGAGGAGTATTATTCTCTACCAGGGGTACATAAAATCATTAAATAAACAGGTTGCTTGAGTTTCGATTTGACTAGAAGACTGGCCCAATCATTCTTTTACTATACAACTTGTGAACATGTAGCAGAATACTTCTCAAATTTTCCTACATTCTTAAGAAACAAATCTGACATTTAAATGAAATGCAGAATTGTAGCAGGTTAACTTCAAGCTTGGGGAATACTGAGTTTTCTCTTCTTCTCAAGAGTTCCTGCAAAAAGATATTTGAGAAACACTAAAGGAGTCATACATCCTTTCTTTGCAGATGAAGAAATTCAAGCCCAGATACTTAAGATTTACTTAAACGTTAGAGCCAGCTGGTGGATAGCAATTCATGGAGCATTTGAGAGTCTACCTTTTTGGAACTTTCTGGGTAAATTAGGATCTGTCCAATGAATAAAAAAATTAAAGTTAAAATACTACCATACACCAGTTGACCAAATTTTCAGGGGAATGGGGAGACCAATACAGCAGTTGATGTCCTATAATTTAATTAGGAGGATCATGTGTATAAACTATGAGCCATTTCTCAGTGAAAAAGAAACAAAAGAGCATAGCCAGTTAGAAACTTGCAATTTGGTAGCTTTCCAATGAAACAAGAAATTTGCATCTTTCTTAAAATATGCATAGCTGATTTGAAACACACCTAATTTCAAGACACACATTTTCACTATTTACTTAAGCTAGAGGTATTCTGCTCGAGGAGTTGCCACATTGAGGGCTGGATTGTATGATCCATGAGATCTCTTTTAATTCTTAATGGAGTGTCATTCTACAAGACAGGAAACTGTTGATCTCTGTTTGTTATGTGACAGGTCCTTTTGTTCACCATTTACCTTAGTGAGATCTTCAGCAAGTAGTTTAAAGAATTAGAGTTGGAGGGGTAATGTACTGATCTCATACACCTACATGAAACTATGAATAGTGACAAAATGCATGATAGATCACAAACTAGCAGAGGTACAGCCACTGTGGTAGGCAGAACATGGCACCACATGGAGAGCAGGAACTGGAAGGAAATGGTTTTGGGGACGTCTCAAGGTTATCTTTAATGGAAGGGAGTAGTTGGTCACAAAGCTGAGTCCCCTACTACTTCTGAAGTAAGCCTTGTGTTAATCCAGATGTATTTTTTAAAGGGACAAAAACACTTTCAATTTACTGTATTCCCCTGGTGGCTTCCACTAGGCCTCTTGTTCAGTCTTCTGTCATGCAGATGTTCCCTTGGTTAGCACTCTAGAAAGAAGCAGACAGATTCATTAAGAGACACACAGACACACAAATTCCTCTTTGGAAAATTCACCACAAAATTTTCTCAAGTGTTTGCCTTTTATGATAGCTGTTTTGGAAATTTTGCTTCAGATTACAGCCATGTCTCTTTCATTTTGAAAGCTACTGAAGGATTCCATCACATGTCAGGCTTCCACAAGTTAAGCATCGGACAGAACAAATCTGAATAACAGCAGAAAGGGTAGGCATTTTGTTGCTTGCTGCCCTGTCCTTATGCTAGATTCCATTCTTCTTGGCATGAACCCCTGTTACTTGTGACTTGTCATTAATTCCTTCCAGCTTCTACTTCCAGCAAATCCTACCTCCCTGATCACATTCTGGGATTTGCTTGCTGGGCCAGCGCCTAGCTTGGTTACACATGTGTAGCTACTACTGAAACTTAATATTGCACAGTAGAATGTTGGATTCTAAGTTGGCTTTCTTATCTGTGGGGTGATTAGATTCAGTAGCAGATGATTAGCTCTCAACTGAAATCTTATGCTCTCTGTTAAAGCTTGAAGGATTTCTCCAATTTTATTTTAAAACCCGAAAGAGGAAAACAAGGACTGTTAATCCCATTGACTTTCCTAAAAAATCAGCACATTCTCCCCAAAGAATCTGCAGACCTCTGCCTTCCAGATCCTTAAAACTCTGTCTGGATGTAGTCACATTCTGTGTGGCCTTTAGTAAGAAGTCCCATACCAAACTGAGAGTGGCTAGAAAGATGAGAGTAGACAGTGATTGTTAGGAGAGAGTATGTGTGTTCCAATCCACATCACAAGGTGGTCCACTAGTCTGATTTAGGCCAGTGGTAATCCAGAATCATCTAGGCAGAGAAGGGGGTACATCTTCAGATGGGTGACAGGGACCTGAAAATAAGTAGTCTCCTAGACTTTCCATGTTGCAGCAAGGATCTTGCTCCAACTCTTAAAGGATGGGATCTAGGACAAATGAGGCAGATATGACATGGAGAAAAATCAAGAAGTTGAGCAGAAACCCAGGAACTGAACCACTAAGGAGACAACCAAGCATCTCTCAGACACCTATATACTCATGCTACATTAATTCTAGAAACTCTTTTCCAGGTACAGAAGTTGTTTTTTATAAACTGCTAGTAGCATGCAGATCTTACACCATCATTAAGGATTGAGGTAGGCAGGTGATAACAGCTATTTTTGATCCATTAGTAAAATCGTAAAATACATTAAAAACATTAAAAATTCTCCTTGAGACTAAACAAAGGAGAAGAAATCAGATGGAGTGGTTATAAGGCATCTAACTAGTTTGACTAAAATTTTCAATTTACAAGGAACTATTTTTCCAGAGGGCAATTTAGGTCTGCGCTTTTGAAACTTTCCTAAGAAGGCTTGGTTGTGCTCTTTCCTTTGATGTTTTCCTTGGAAAATCTTTGGACATTTGGAGGGCTTTCTGAAAAAGAAAAAAAAAAACTGTACTCACAAACTGCAGACCATACATGTTACCACATCTTGCCACATTTCTGGTGCCAGTTGTCAAGTATACTTTAAAGAGTAGTAGTTGCTTTCTGTCTTCTTCTACATCAAGCAGAAGACTTTGATAGAAATCAACTTCATTAACATCTCTTAATACCCCCTCAGATAGACAAGGATATAGGAAAGTATAAGTTTTCTCTAGAAGTTTGCATGCAAAGCTGCAAGGCAACCTTCAATGTTTATTTTTCTGTTTTGATGGATATATGAGGAGGAAGAAAAGGGATATGAAGTTAAAGATGCTTTATTTTGTGAATTGTAGGTCATGTTTTCCTTTGCTGGATCCCCACCACCACCACCACTGTCTTGCCAAGGAAAAGACCTCTCCAAAAAGCATTGTAAGAGAAGATGTGTTTGGACCACATGTGGAAAAAAAGGGTTGGAGGAGGTTTTCTGAATAATTGGAGTGGGTATAAAGACTATCGCGTTAAAACTTTACACTTGGCAAAAGAATAATTTGGAGGATCATGGATTTTAAAGAGCCTTTGAAGAAGGCTTAAAGTATATGCACAAAGACCAACACTATATACTAGGATTCTATTTGGTTCACTTTGAGCTATCACTTACGAATTTCAAAATATGAGGAATGAAGAATAAAGAAAATATAATTTATGAGGGATTTGAGTAGAAATGAATGAAACAAAAACAAAACAGAGACAATCAAGGAAACAGTTGGTTATTTGAAAACATCTACATGTTTATAAAGTTTTATTTGATTGACTAAGAAAAAAGAGAGAACACTGAAATTAACAAAATCAAGTAAGGAAGGTGGAACATCACTACTGACCTTGTAGAAATGAAGAGAATAACTTCACATCAACAAATTAGACGATTGGGCTGGGGATTTAGCTCAGCAGCATAAGCGCTTGCCTTGCAAGCCAGCGGTCATGAGTTTGATCCCCAGTACCGATAAAAAAAAAAATTGGACAATTAAGATGAAGTGTAAAAATTTCTAGAAAGATGCAACCAAACTGAATCAAGAAAAATGGAAAACATGAATAGATTGATAAAAACAAATAAATTGAATTAGCAATTATAAACATTACAACACAAAACTTGAGTCATTATGCTTTTAGTGATGAATTCTACCAAATAAAGATAGAATACCAATCCTTTGAAAATTCTTAAAAAATGGAGCAGAGAATTCTTCACAATTAATTCTATGAGATCAGTATTAATTTGACATCAACACTTAGAAAACAAGTATTCTCTATAAGACAATTACAGATCAAATGCCTCACATGAATATAGCTACAATACTTGTTAAATTAAATCCAGCACCAAATGAAATTATACCATAATCAAATAAAATTCATCCCACATATGCAGGGTTGGTTTAACATAAAAAGCAATTAATGTAAGGTGCTATGAGCATTGATAGAATAAAATACAAATGTTGATGCTTTTAGAAGGTGCATAAGAAGCATTTTTTAAAAGTCCAGCATATTTGATGATTAAAAACACTCTCTGAAAACTAAGACTACAAGGACATATCCTCAATCCAATACATATCATCAATGAAAATACACAGCTACATCATGCTGATGTTGAAAAACAGAATATTTTCTGCCTAGTAATAGAAACAAGACAAAGATGTCTGTTATGAACACTTACACTCAATGTTGTACTAGAGATAGTAGTGAGTGAAGTAAGGGGGAAAAATCAAGCATCAACTGGATGGGGAAAGTAGAGCTATTATTATTTGCAGCAAACATGATATTGTGTGTAGAAAATACCAATAAATTTATTATAAACCCCATTAGAATTAATTAATAGGTTTACAAGTTCACAGAAACATAAATATCAAAGAGTCAATTGTCTTTCTACCCTAGCAACAAACAACTGAAAAATAAAATTGAGAGAATTATTTCATTTACAATAGCATAAAATACAATAAAATACTTTCATCCCTTGATGTCCATTGGAGATTCACTTCAGAACCTCCGAGATACACAAATTTGTGGATGCTCAAGTCCCTTATATAAATGGAATAGTATCTGAATATAATTCATGTATATCTTCCCATCTACTTTAAGTCATGCCTAGATTAATGAAAGTGTCTAGTACAATGTAAGTAGTTGTGCTGTATTTTTTAGGAAATAATGACTTGCAATTGAGTGATCCGTGGATATAAAAACCACAGACATGGAGGACCAACTGTGGTTAGAAATAAATTTAACAAAATAAGTGTAACATTTTATACTAAAAGGTATAAAACATTGCTGAGGGAAGTTGAAAAAGATCTAAATAAATGGAGAGACAGTCCACATTCATCGGTTGTAAAACTTCACATCATCAAGGGAATAATTCTCTCCAAATTGCTCTATAGAGCAAAGTAATCTCTATCAAAATCTTGTTTGATGTTTCAATATAAATTAACTAGTGAATCTTGAAATTTGTATGAAAATGCAAAGGACCTACATTGACCAATAAATTTTGAAAAAAATAAGTAAACAAATTTGGAAGATTCATACTTCCTTCTCATTTGATCTCAAAATGAAATTTACATCTACAGCAATCAATGCACTGGTATAATGATGGAAATAAAGACTCTGTATATTAATTGAGACACTTGTAAGTATAGGCATATGGATTGGAATTGACTGTTGAAATGACTTTCTTATGTGTGATCATTTGGTTTTAATCAAAAGTACCATGATCTTTCAACAAATAATGCAGATACAATTGGATATCTACACACAAAAATATGGTCTTAGCTTCTTACTTGAAACCACATACCAAATTTTACTCAGACTAAACCATAAAACTGAATTTAAGTAATAGAATTATGAGACTAGAGAAAATAATAAGAAAAAAATCTTTGTGACCTTAGATGAGGCAAAAATTCTAAGATAGGATCGAAAAAGCACAGTTGTCCACTTAAATTGATAAAATTGTATGTAAAACTATTCATTTTGCTAATAGTGTCTTTTTAAGCACTAAAGGTAAACTGCACTAGGAGAAAATATTTGCAAGTTAATCACTGATAAACAATGTATTTCTAGCATATGTAAAGAATTCTTACAATCTGACAATACAAACAACCCAATTGAGAAAGGGGAAAAAGCATGAAAACATTTACCAGCAAAGATATATGGATTGTTAATAAGCACATAAAAAGACTTTCTATACATCATTCTTCTTAGAGAAGTGTAAATTAAAACCATAATGTAAAATCACTACACATCCACTACAATGAGAGAAAACAAAGAATGCCAAGCATCGATAATGGTGTAGAGAAAATGGAACACTCATGCAACTCATGAAAACATAAAATAGTGCAGAAGCTTGGAAACAGTTTGGCAGTTTATAAACTTAACAAACAACCCAACAATTCCCCTAAGAAAAATGAGTGGAAATATGTGTCCACAAATGATGTGTGTATATGGATGTATATACAAATGCTGTTTGTTAAAACTGGAAAGAGCCCAGATGACTATTAACTGGTGAATGGATATGCAAAATGTAATGTACCTGCATAGCGGACTTCTATTCAGCAGTAAAAAGGAATAAGAAACTAATGCATGCTACAACTTGAATGAGTCTCACAAACATGCTGAGTTAAAGGAATCTGGATGCCAATGATGGCTTATTGTATGATAGCTTCTCAAATGCAAATATGTAGGAACGGAAGCAGATCAGTAGTTGTCTAGGCAGAGATCAACTTCAAATGAACACGAGGTAATTTTTTGTGGTGAAGAAAATGTTTTAAAACTGTACGTAGCCAGGCATGGTGGCTACAGTTTTAAATCATAGCACTCGGCAGGTGGAGGCAGGCAGATGACTGCGAATTTGAGGCCAGCCTTGGCTAAAAAATAAATTCAAGGCCAGCCTGAACTGCATAGTGAAACCCTGTCTCAAAAAAAGACAAAAACAAACAAACAAAAACAAAAAATTATATAGATTTTAAGGATAGTTGTGTAGCTCTGTAAATTTACCGAAATTTTATACAC
>PVJX010042062.1:0-14353 GCA_004027295.1 Dolichotis patagonum
ATACTTAATTAACTAGACAACTATTGTGAAGATAATGAGATATACTAAGGTATCTATTACTGTTATACAGGTAACTTGCTGTGAGGTTCTGTACCAAATTCACTGCACTGTCTCAATTGGCTTTTTTCTGTTGTATTTCTACTACCTTCAAAAAAAAACCCCAGAATTATATAAGGTGATTAAAAAGGAAATAACAGCAAAACAGATCAGTAACGTACTGAGCAAGCTTAAACATGGTATAACTAAACAGATAATGGACTTAAAAAGCAAAAGGAGGAAAAGAAAGTGCTCTAAAGTTTATAACTGCATATAAGTTTAAGTGTGTAGGATTGATAACTGTATTACTAAATTTTTGTTGGATAGTTGAACAGAACTGTTTGAAGCTTCACTGTTTGAATGTCTACTTTGCATCCTTTAATTTTATAACATGAAAAACTATTTCTAAGAGGACAATATGTAATTTGTCAACTAGTGATTTCTTACTGTTTTTTTTTGAAATTCTGTATTATTTTCACCCTTTTTTGTTTTGCTTTCTTTCTCTTTAAATAAAATTTAAAAAAAAGAATTTTGTAAATTCTTCTAGATTTGTTTATTTTGCATTAAATATTTTTCTTAATATTGACATAGGCAGCTTGCAATATTTTAGGTACAGTATGTTGGGCTGGATGATACAAAATTCCAGATTTAAGCTGATTTATCATGAATAAATAGAAGCTATTGATCCTTTGCTATAGCAGAACTATGTTACTAGATTTCATCATCATGTCATTTCAATTAGAAAACAATAAGGAAACCTATTGGATATCTCCAGGAACATTCAAACAGAACCTCACACAGCCTTGATGTGTTTTATAATGTTAAGAGCAGTGAGCAGGCATAGTAACAAAACCTTTTCACTAAACTAGGTATACTGGTGCACTCTCCAAATCCCAGCATTCTGGAAGCTTTAAACAGGAGGATCACAAATTTCATCTTAGACTTATAAGTGTAGTGCATTAATGAGAACCTACTAAAATATCTAAAAGAACAGAGATACAACTCTTTAGAAAGGCCCTAAGTTGAATCTACAGCATCATAAAAAAACATAATACACCTGGCCATTGAACATCATTGCAAAGTAAATTGCTTTAAAAGTTTTGGTTTTCATAACTTGGGGTCTTGCTTTGTAGCTCCAGCTGTCCTCAGACACTTAGCAGTGCTACTCCTCCATATTCTTCAGTGCCAGGTTTATAGGCAAGCAGCACCACAACCTGTAAGGAGATTTCTTAGGTGATTTACTTCTTTCCAGGATCAGCAAACAACTCAGAACTGACTGATATCCTGGAAAATATGGGAAAATCAATGTATAAATGATTATTTTTTAAAAATCTTCAAATTAGGTTGTCCAATTTATGATTGCCAAAGTGCACTACTTGTCTTGGAGCTGCTAACAGGTGTGAAATTTCTACCACTTGAGAAGAATTAAATCTTATGTGACTTTGGAAATCTTTCTTCACTTTCACACTGGTGAGGTCAAGGGCTGAGCATACTCCACTGCTAGGAGAGATGACAAGTGGGCCAGGAGTGTACAGTAGATACACCACAGGCATGAAGGTAGTGAACTTCTCCTATCAGTGGACAATCAGTAACTTTAGTGTTTGCCTAAAGGAAATGGGTGAATCCATTCTAAGTTCAAACTTTTCATCAGAAACAAATGATGCACTGTAACAGTGCTTAGCAGTATACCCAAAATGGATTGATGAAGGAAGCAAAAATTACCTGATGCTGATTATCTGTCCAATGAGAGAAGTACTGGCAGAATTCAAATTTTACGTTCTGAATGCCAGTGAAGAGAAAATGAAAAAGAAGACTAGTCACAAAGCATATCAATTTGTGCGAGACAAGTTATGGGGATTCCAAAAGTTCATTCTTAGACACTTTTTTGGACACAGCCAATGGACTTCTCCCCTGTGACAAGCTTACCTTCTTCTGTGAGGTGAAAGAGGCACAATATTCCACTAATACTTCCAGAGCGAATATCATGAATATGGTGAAGGTCCCTAAGTGCTGTTTAGCAGAGGATATAGGAGGGCTGTGGAAGAGTTCCTGGTTCACAGATTGTTGCATATGTGTGGCTGGCCAGGAATTCCAGGCTCACAAAGCCATCTTAGCAACTCATTCTCAAGTTTTCAGTGCAATGTTTCAACATGAAATGCAAGAGAGCAAAGCTAATCGAATAGAAATCATTGACATGGAGCCTAAGTTTTTAAAGGATTGATGTCCTTCATGTATACTGGAAAAGCACCAACCCTCAGCAGAATAAAACCTGACCTGCTGGAAGCTGCAGACAGGTATGGCTTGGATCCCCTGAAGCTCACGTGTGAGAACTACCTCTGCAGCAACCTTTCCATGGAGAACACTCTGGAAATGCTCATCTTCGCTGACTTCCACCATGCACATGAGTTGAAAATTTATGCAATGAATTTCATGAACGCATGTTCCTGACACATGAGAGACCGCTGAGTGGAAGGCCATGTTGGTGTCACACCATCACTTGGTAGCTGAAGCCAACCACCCTCTGTCTACCATGCAGTGTTGTTTCCTACACCACAATGCAACTGCCTGAAGAAGTATTAAGATCCCACTTGTCCTAAGACTCCACACATCTTCGCAAAGCTGTGGCCATATTTGCTACCACTAAACCCTGGTTACACAGGGCAATCTGTGGAGATTTCACTATGCTATGATGATACATTGAATCGTGCCTCTCTAGGGATGCATTGAACCTCCTCTTATGGACAGAAAAAGGAGATAGGAACTTTAGAATTTAGTAGAAGTTTAATTACACCGATGTCTAGCAGATAGACAGATAAACACATGGGGTGAGGTTTCTTGAAGTGTAGGGATCATAAATGCAGGACACTATAGCTTTCCTCAGAATCACCTACCTCTGGGTCCCCCACTACTCAAAGTGGCTTTTTATTTCTCCCTCTTTTTATAAATAAAATTTAACCTTACCTTGCACAATCATTTGTCTCCTCTTCATTATTGTATATCAGATAGTTAAAAGCCCGAGAAGTTTCAAAGTTGGACTTATGACTCCTAGCCCACCCACAGAAAAGACACCACAGATTTTAATGACACTAAGCATTTTAAAGGATAGGACAACTAAAGCATTTAGAACAAGGGCATTTAGACCAAAGAAACCATGTGATGCTCACTTTTTAAGACTGAATTGAACTGTCATGCATTCTAGACACTAGTCTGTACATCACAGCAGGGGAAGTGAAAGATACTGCCTCCCTTAGATACAGAAGACTAATCAGCAAACTCCTGGAGTAAGAAGATGAAGAAAATTCTGAAATTTAAAACATGAAGAAGAAAGGAGTAAAATGCAGAAGCAATATGTGTGTTGCAGAAGAATTCATGTTGAGGCACATAAATTTACGTCCTTACAACTGTATGAAAATACGAGTGTTTGCAAAAATAGCTGATCACTCACCATGTCTCAAGAAGAGCTCTTTCACTGCTAGAACTTAATGTTTGCAAAAACAGGACACCATTTTTTCCTTTCCTGAAAGTTAGGAATAGAGGAACAATGTAAAAGGAGATTGAATTGGAAGAACTTCACTTTTGGAAAAATCACTATTGATGTTTGGAACCATACAGACTGCTTCTAAACTAAGGGTATCTACAAGTGCCCAAAGATATGACCCCATTTGTCCAGGTAATGTGCACAGTGCACAGTGCAATTCAGTTGTTTAATCAATACTTAGCAAAGATAAACACTGATGTACTCTGTTAGAATGTTAGTATGAAATAACCACTTATATAAGAATTATACAATAAAAAATGCTGGAACTTTTAATTCTGTCTCTTCTGTTTTTTCGTTGTTTGTTTATTCCTTGGTTTATTGGGTTTTTTTTGGAGGGGTACTGAGAATTAAACTCGTACTCTTGCTTTACCCAGACAGGTGTTTGTATAGCTGAGCTAAATTAATGGCTGACATCGAGGTTCTCCAAATATTTGTCTTTTATACTTGCATCTTCACTCATGAAAATTTCTGTATTTCTCCTCAATCAGGTTGACATTTTTGAAAACAGGAAAAGATAATTCACCCAGTATTCATATATCATGACAAGACCTATCCTTCTTAGATACTGCAGTGAGAAATAATTTGGAATTATTCCCCCTCTAGTTTTATTTTGCATCCATTTTCTCCTCTACTTTAAAGGAAAGAAAAGAAACAAAACAAAAAGAACAAAAATGTTAATTTCATTATTAAATACTGTATGAAAAATAGAACAACACATATGTCTCAGATGTCCATACCTGACTTGCTGCTTGTGTGGGATTCGTTACAGTTTCTTCTGATTAGCTCATTTTCCTACAGAGAAGGATATCCAAATGTTAGTATTTTACTCTTTTGCAAATATACATAATTACTCTTTTTAAAAAAGAATCTAGAGATTAAAAGTTACACATTTCTATAAATCAAATGATTAAAAGTTACACATTTCTATAACTAAATCAAACAAAAACAATTTACAAAGTTAAAATTCCACTTAATGAAAGAAAACGAGTATAGTGGATTAAAGGATAAGTTTGTACAGAGCTAGGACAAGATTTCCCAGCTTCTCAGAGTACCAATGTGTGCCACTGTGACTTAGTGTCAAGTGGATTGTTGAAATGGAGTTTGTACAAAAAGTACAAATTTACCAAAACAAAAACAGCGTTCATTGCAATTGTAGAGGGAAGATAGGCAAGGAAAATAGCTTAGGTGGCTGAAGGTTGCACATTCAGATATGCGAACTAAATCAACTGTCTTGCAATAGTGGGAGGCCAGCCATTGAGGATTAACAGGTGGGCTGGTGTATGTTTGTTCATTTCCTCAGCCTGGTGTCATACTTCTGGAATCTTTATGGCTGAGGTGCGATCCTATCTCCAGGAAAGAATCTCTGTGTGTAGTGATCCCAATAGTATGGGTGTTAATGCTCGTGAAACATTTATAGCACAATATTATTTTCAAAACAACACGTGTTTGTTTGGTCATGCATAAGAAACAATAGGGCAGAAGATAAACAAGCATTTCTCATACTTTATAGTCCTTTAAAGCAAGGAAGTTACCAATTGCACTTTGCAACTATTTAATGCCCTGACCAGAGACCACAGGAAGTTTCCCCGAAGCACCAACTTATCTGTGTCATACAAAGTTGCATATCACAAATCCTCAAACACAAAATGAAGGCATCCTGTTATATTTTCAACATCTACATGAATAAAACTCTCATATAAACAAATCAACTTCCCAGAAGCCTAGGTGCTGGAAGTGGTTGCAGTAGAGTAAGAAACAGACAAATTGAGTGCCCCATTCTCTTTCTTTTAATCAACTAAAAACACTTCCTGAGTGATTATCTATGTTTATGGTTAGGAAGTAGTGATCTCTGAGATGACAGTTCATTGACATTAGTGATACATGGGATGGAGACCCCTAGAGTTAGAGGTGTCTCATCACAAGGGGAGGCCTCTGGGGCAAAACGTATCTGAGCACCATATCAGGCATGTGAATTAGAGTTGTCTGATCCCTATGGAAAACACCCGGTTCTGAATCCTTAAGGAATGTAGGCCAGAAACACTGAAGGTTCCTATACCTTTTCCTTCTCAATTTTCCACTTGCAAATCAGCCTATTCTTGGCGCTACTATCCTGTGATCTCAACAAACATCTAACAATACAGACCATGTGATGTATGTCGGGAAATTCTATTCTATTTGTGCACCAGAATCTGACCTATTTTAGGCAAGCATTTAATGTCCTGACCAAAGACCAAAGACCTTAGGAATGTGTTACATTCAAAGGTAACACAGCCCAAGATCTGTGTTATAGGCAAAACAATAGTTACCCACTTTCCATGAATCATGCCGAAATCCTGATTTTCCAGCCATTCCTGCAGGAAGAGTATAACATGGAAAACTGTTCAAAATCATCCTATGAGACAGATATTTCCTTCCATAGAAAGAAAGGCTTCTCAAATTTCTACCAAATGAAAAAAATTATTCGATTTTCTGGGCACTGTCAACTTCCTTCCAACTTTAAATTCAAAATTGAATTTCATGAACTAGAATATTTCTACCTCATTTAAAATTGTGTGTATGTGCTTGTGTGTGTGTGTGTGTGTGTGTGTCTATATTTTTAACTGCAAGTACAGTCAGTCGTTATTGTAACATGAGCTGTATGAAGGAAGCTTATTATATATTACACAGGATTTCTAGTTTTATTGTCATTTTACATGACAAAGTATCTTTGGAATGTGTAAATATCAGAATCTATAGAACTGAAGTAAATCTAATTGCTCACATTTGAAAGACTATTCATAATTTAAAACTAGCTAAGGAAGGGCAGAAAATATGCATCTTGGGTATTGTACTGATAAGGAAGTTAAAGATTATATTGTTTATTGCTATTAAAATTATGAAAAATATGTTAAATATGCCAAAAGTGAAAAAAATTGGACAGATTTTTTACAATGTCCACATAAATGCAGCAGGTTACATGGAGTATCCTGAGAAAAATGTCAGTGTTTGATACACTGATAATTGTCTCTATGGTCGACCCTGTCAGATGTCATTATGGTGTGATTTAGAAATACAGACCAAGATGTTTCTCTAACTCAGAAATAAGGATGCCAAATCTGCAAAAGAAAGTGTCTTAGTTACTTTTCACTCATCGCTGAGACAAAATACCTGATGCCCAATGTTGGAAAAGGAAAAGTTTATTTCTTACAGTTTTTGAAGGTTTCACTCCATACTTAGTTGGCTCCAAGGCAGGGTGGCATGGCAGGCCCGCAGTTCATGGTGGCTGCAAACAGCAAGTCAGAAACCAGCAAGAGAGAGATACATCCCTTCTTCCAAGCATTAATCACATCCTGACTCCACCACCTAGGAGGGTGTAGCACTGACACCACCAATCCAAGCTCAAGACAATGAACCAAACACAAATGCACAATGAAATACATGAGGCTTGGGGGCCACCATCATAACCATGACAGAAAGTGAGATTTAAATATAGCGGTAGCTGTTTTATGTTTATATGTATGTATACATTGTGTGTAGGACACCAGCATACTTATCTTTGTGAGCCGAAAATGTAATCAGGCAAACAGTTTTTTCCAAAAATGAAAAATTTTATGCTCTCTGCTAGTGCACTCCAGGAGCCCAAGGGAGATTTTCAAGGGTGAGGTTGCAAGGTTAAAGAATGAATATTTGCAATATATCAGCAACAACAGCAAGCCACATGGAACAAAGAAGGGAGCCACAGCAAAATCCTGGGTCCTTATTGTATGATATTTATACAGGTCATTATATTCTATTTACATTCTTACATGCTGCCTTAATCAGTGCATGTGCGTTTTTCTGTGCTATATTTGTTATAACTATGTGCCCCTGTCAGCTTGTGGAAGTCATATGGCGTCAAACACTCAGATGTCCTCAGATATGCCACAGAACAAAAGCCATCTTAGTGGGTCCAAATCCTACTTTAACATCTGGGTCATAAAGATGTAACATTTTAATTGTTACTGGGCTCAGTTACCTCCTTGCATTTTGCTTAGCAAATGAAGAACCATATACTTTTATGAAACCACTTCTTTCATTTGAACAGCTACATCCGTAAGCAATGAGGCAACCTGGCACTTGGCATTCAAGACTTGATCCATATTTTGAGTGAGAATTTCAGCCTGGAGGGCTAAGTTCATGGTCCTTCCCTTTGGTCAGATGCTATTCCTAACAACATCAGAAGACATTATTTTTCCTCAGACCCAATCCTAGGAGTCCACAATTGCAGTGGATTGTCCAGGCAATTGTTAAGTCACTTCCCAGTAGGATGGGTTTTATATCCTGATCCTCTAAAGCCTTGCCTCAAATTTTTGATCATGCGCCCATATGTCTCACCATATGTTGGCACAAAGCAAGGGACACTGCTTTATTTATTAAACCTGAGCTCCTGAAGTAGGTGTCACCAGTGTCAGCCCACTGCAGATAGACCAAATATCTGTGCACACATGTAGGGGGACGCCTACACGAATCACACATAGCCAAACTGCCTGAAACTCTTCCCATGGGTTTGGCCTGATTATTCTGATTTTAATATGAATACTTCTCTACTTAACTAGACAGTGGCTACTGTTTCTCTGTAGTTATTAGAAATCCAGCACATCCAGATCAGTTTCCATATATAGCTTCCTAGATAACAGTGCTTTGAGTGCCTCTTCCTTGGTTAAAACTCTGTGTTTGGCGCCTCCACAAACAAGTGCTGGTGATTCTGAAAAGGCAAGCTAATGTGAAAACACCTGTATCCTTCATATATAAGCCATGCATCAAATTATAAGGGATGTTCAGCAAACTGTGCTGCTGTAACACTATCTTCCTATGCACTCTCTCATCCATGTGTTCAAACCTGGTAAAAGGTCTAGTTAAAGGCTGGAAATAGAAGTTATGCCAACCATGGTAAGAGGGCCTGCCTGAGTTCATAATAACCACAACCACAGCTTTAAAACTTGCAGGTTGCATGCCATAGATCATCATTCTGGGGTTGAGAAGTGTACATCTGGAGTGCAATTACGGGCTCATCATCATCACTTGTGACATTTCCCAACTCGAATTCTGTTTACTGTGATGCTTCCAGGGACTACAGCACATGAGTCAGGGGATTTGACCTGTTGAAGGCTGAAAAGCCTTTAACAATGATACAGGTCTCCTAAAGATAGGCTGTGGAGTCCATGTAGTGAAAACTCTGCTGTAGTCACCTCAGAAGATGATGAGTCAACACACACCTGAAGATGGAGTAAACATCATAAACTGAACTATTTGTATTATCAATACACTGCTTTCCTATTGGATACTTGGTCCTTTTCCCATGGCTACTCCTCATGTATATTGTTGCCCTCTGGATTGTGTCCCTCATAGAATTCCAGAGAAGACTGCCTTCCTTCCTTTCCACCTAGTTGATTATATTAAACTAAATAATGTACTGTTTAACATGGTTGTCCTACAGCTAAACTGATTTAGACTCCTGGGATTGTATTTAGGAATTATTTAGGAATTCACCCTTCCTGCTCCTCATCCTGCTGGTAAACTTTTTTTTTGTACCAGAAATATAACTCACAACGTCACACTTGCCAGGCAGTTGCTTATGCCATTGAGCTAAATTCCCAGCCTTTGCTGGTAAACTTTGATGACATTAGTTGACAGATAAGAACAGTAAATCCTGATGAACATTGGTGGCATTCCATTAGATACATCATTGAGCACTCATAAGTAAACATTATTTGACTTAACCAGGCTATAAAACAGGACACTTCCCTAGGGGCCTGAGTTGTTGTATTTGTTATCCCCCTATGCTCTGTCACTAGTTGTTACCCAAACTAGTGGCAGAGCAGTGGAGCTACAGTTGGCTTCCCTGCATTTAAGGTACAAAATAGGTGTTCAAGGATAGCATAGGTGATGTGATATGAACCTGGTGACCTATCAGTTATATATTTATTATAAGTAGAAGAAGGAATATTGTAATACTGAAAAATAAGCACACTGTCTACATTGGAGTTATAAGACAGTAAGATTATGGGTAGGGCAGTATTATGGTCACATGCACCAATTAGAACAAATAATTGAAATATTTTGACCCAGTGGGGGGCTCAGAATACCAACTTTATTCAGGTACATGCAGGAAAGTGAGAATTTTGCAGAAATATGTACTCAGGCAAGATTGGCTTGCAGGTTTAGATCATACTAAGGATATTAATATGGTTTCAGCCACAGAGCCCATTTGAGGCATTCCTATGTACATGCAAAGAGTAGAGGAATGGAAAGACCAAGAGAATCTTAACTACATATCAAGGGCTGACGTGATTTCCCAAAATTAGCTGCATTTTTCTGTTACTCTCTTATGAGTTACATGGTCCTAAAAGCCTAATGCGAAATACTTTACATAAGGCCCCCTAAAAAAGTTATGTCTCCCCCTCGTAGATATTCTGGTTGGTTTAGACAAGGCATGTGAAAAGTCTAGGATTTATCAGATCTTTAACTGGATTAACAAACTTGTAAAAATATCAGAAGATACCAGAGCAAGAAGCTGTTGGATGCATACAGGACTGAGCCCATCCATTTATAAAAGTATAGGCTTCTCAACCATACTTATTATCAGGCAAATACTCTGCTCTCCAGAAGAAACAGAAGCCCTACCTTTACTCACAGCAGAGACTATTTAAAGACAGAGATTTCGTGTAGGACTACGTAACAATCAAGATTATATGAAACAAGTCTAGGTCACAGGATTCAACCTACCAACAGATTCAGGTGCTCTGATTTTTCATACTAAAGGATTGTTCAAGTGACTAGACCATAGACTAAAATTTACTGTGACAGCATCTTTCCTTCCTTCTCACTCATCCCTAGAGTGAGAGCTTTACATGGAGGAACACAGGACTGATGACAGTTGGAAGACCATGAGACATGACAGAGGCCAGATGTTATCTTGTCAATACTGGCCACAGCAAGTAAAGCTGGAGCACTTGGAATGAGTGCAAGATCACTAGCCCGTTCTGAATCAGGATCTCAGAGGCTTCACTGAATTACCCACAGCTCAGAGCAGAGCTTGAGGAGGGTGCAGCCAGTTATTAAACAGTTTCATGACCAGGTGAACGCCCTGGTAGAAGTAGTTTAATATGACAGAAGAGGATTTAGTCTACTTTTCATGCAACAGGGAGGACATTGTGCTGTATTAGGAGAAGATTGTTGCTTCTATACAAACAACTCATTGGCAATCATAGAAGCTCTTAAACAAATTAGAATGAAGGAAAGGAATAGAAAAATGTATTTTGACACTTAAGAAAGGTATGAGAAAATTGATAAATTGAAACCCACGACTAGAATCAATCCTCACTCTAATCTCAGGGTGAGTACTTAACATAATAGTGGTCCTAAGTTTTTGATCCTGCCTAATTGGTTGAGTGAGAAATAAGTTTCAAAGCAGTGTAAATCAGATACAGATGATGATATTGACTGACCCTATTCCAAGTCATCCCAAATAGGACCTCCTGTCTTATGAAGGACTATATGTATCATGAAGAAGAATGTCTTGAGTGAAAATATTTGGGTATTCATAACCTTGACTATTGTATTATTTTCTCTTTCTTTGCCAGTTGAAACCTCTCAAACACTAGTCTTGAAAACTTCTGTTATTTCATGGCCTATATATCATATTTTAGTTCCATAGTTAGCAATTAAATCTCAAACAGTGAGTGAACTTTGACCAAATCCCCAAAAACCTCTTCCTCTAATTTAGTTGTTCATAAAAATTATGCAAAAGGAAAAAATGGGTTCATTTCAAGGAACAAAATTGCCTGGTGCTCACTTTGTGCCACTTAATCATCAGATGCATAACAAAGACATCTAAAATTCCAGAGCAATTATTATACTGCAAAGCTGGTACCCATGGAAACCCCCTGAACTTGTGAACTGACACAGTGATTTATAACACAAGTGGCCAAAGGAACTGGAATATCCAGTAATATTAATGGCACATGGACTGACCACTGCGGTTTGAGTTAAACATCACTTGTTTCTGGAATAGAGTGGCCAAAGTGTTGATTTCTTGGAAATTCCATAAAAAGGAAGCAAATCATGTGGAGCCCAGCAATCAATGCAATCCTTCTTCCCAGAAGAAACTTTGAGTGCCTGCTCTTTATTGGAAGAGTGTCTATCAGCTGTGCACTCTTTATGGTCTGAGGAGAATTTCCTTTAAACAAGATTCAAAGACATTCCAGCTCTACAATTTTCAATGCTTTTGAACCACATGATTACATATGGTCACAGCACCAACACTAGTCCTCTGGGAAAAATTATCTTGATTACTTATCTCTCATTTCAGATACCCAAAAAACCCACAATAAACAACAACATAAAAACCCCCACAACACCAAATATCAAGAAATAAAGGTTTGTTTACCTCACAGTTTTTGGAAGTTTTAGTCTGTAATCAACTGATTCCCAACAGACTAGTACATTGCAGAAAGCAACCATACTTCGTGGCAGCAGAAAATAGTAAAGGTAAAAACAACAAAACAAGAGGAGCACACAGAGAAAACTTTTTGTTCCTTGTTTCTTATGTATTTCACACCCACATGGGTGTAGCACTCATACCCATAATCCTAGCACTTGACCATGATTCATTCACAAATACTAGAGGACTATTTTCATGACTGCATGAGATTTCCAGAGGAGATTCAGACTCAAAGCAAAATATGTTATTTTAAAAATTTCTTAGTATGTTCTATATTCAATTTCAAATTTTTTCAGTAAGACCTTTCCATTGTAGTCATCTTCTCCAACAAGCAAAACTTGGAGGTTGTTTTCTTTGGTCACAAGTACCCCTTACATGATCAGGAAAAGCAATGGGAGACAAACTATTTTCTTTATTCACTTTGCTCACTTTTCCCTATGTAATAGGATATTAAATATAGATTTGGTTTAAGTAAATAAGATACACTACACTTAAAATTGTAGGGTCTGGGAAAGGAACAAGATGGCGGACTGGTAGGTAGCAAGAGAGAGACCCTCTCAGAGCAAGACAGCTCAAATGCCAGAACAAAACACCCTGGAGAGACCCAAACAGATAGAGATGGACTCTCACAACCCAGGGAAAAACTAAACCACAAAAAACCACTCAAATATGAGGTCCTGGGACTACCATCAGAGACGCTAAGGTCAGCGAGTACGGCACCCTCCTCAATCCGCCTGAATTCCTGCCCGAACTGAACAAGTGATCCACACTGTAGTGACTGCCTTGAGCTGCTGGAGCACAGAGCTGAACATCCCTGCATCCAGCTATCCCAGACCGGCCCTGGGCTCGGGCCACCCGGAGGCACCATGAATTCCCACCACAACAGAGCTGAAGTCAGAGGTCGGGGAGTCCTGCAGTTCTCGGGATGGGCATCAGCACATGGTGCGTGGTAGGAATGGGACCCTCCCACAGGAAAGGGGTAATCGACTGGACAACATGTTGGATTTGGGCAGGACAGCCCTAAATCTGTAAGGAAGTGGCTTCAGCTGGTTGCTCCCCTTGCCCAGCAGATTGGTGGGATCTGCTTGGATTAGGCCACACCCCTGGCAGGGAGACAGTGACTTGCTACAATAATACTTCCCTGAGATCAGTGCACGCTGACATAGTGAAGGCCTGTAGGGGTTGACTGGCCCGGAGGGGAGGAGCTAGCATACACTGCCCATGGGTGAACTCTAATCTCTGATAACCTATTGAAGAGGGCTAAAGCTCCTGGCCTGCGCCCTCTAGAGGAGCTTTAACCAACAAGAAAAGGGTCTGGGCATTACACTGTACACTTGTATGGAAGGAACCAAAAACATGACGAAAGGGAGAAATAAGAAACAACTCCCAGCCCCCAACCCTGAGAACGTTGATCCAGGAGACGTAAATACAAAAGAGACTGAGGGCAGCAATAATGCAACATCAAACACAGCGTTAGCGGACATAAAGAGATATCTTGAGGACCTCGTAAGCGGGACCAAAACTGAAATATTAATTCAAATTAAACAAGAGATAAGTAGATTAATAAAAGAAGGACTAGGTACCACTTAAGAAGGCACAGACAGCAGAATGGAGGAACACAAATGGAGAGAAAAATTTAATGAAGAATTCAGGAAAAACCTAGAATTCATGAAACAGATTCAAAGAGATTATCAGGAAACTAAAGACTCCATAGAAAGCTGGAAAAACTGCTTAAAAGAAACCAAAGATAAACTATTAAAAATTGAACAAAGTCTTGCAATGTGGGGTCATGAAATGGAATATCTCTTAAAAATAACAAGACAGCAGGCAGTAAAGATACAAAGACTGGAAGATGACAAGAGGAACTATAACTTAAGAATAAAGTATGTGAATGAAGAAGCAGGAATCAAACCAGAGGAATTACAAAGTCTATTCACAGAAATTATTAAGGCAAATTTCACAAGCATAGAAAAAAGAAATGATATGCAGAGGTATGAAGCATACAGAACTCAAGCCACCTACAACCTAAACAGAGCTACAACCAGACAGATAATTATCAAGATCCCAGAAATTCAATATAAGAACAGAATATTAAAAGCCATCAGGGAAAAGAAACAGATCACCTATAAAGGAAAACCCATCAAAATCATGGCAGACTTCTCGACACAGACCATCAGGTCAAGAAGAGTTTAGAGTAAAGTAATTCAACTGCTGAGGGAGAACAATCTCCATCCTAGATTGATGTATCCTGCAAAACTCTCTCTAGAAATTAATGGAGAAACAAGATGCTTCCATGACAAAGAGGAACTAGGAGAATT